>JAPMOR010073754.1:679644-733917 GCA_026543865.1 Argiope aurantia | reverse complement strand
CAGAGACGGCGCTACTGTCTATGTGAATGGCCATGTTAAAAAAGTTGTTGGTATTTGTTTATGAGAATTTAATTGCTTTGGATTAGGATTAGTAATTCTTATCAGTGTATTTTGTTGTTCAATTTATTATATAGTTGAAAGTAGCATTTCTGATAAAGTTGGTTTCGGTTTCGATTTTGGAACTCTTGCTTTCGGATTAGGATTAGTAATTCCTGTCAGTGTATTTTGTTGTGCAAATTGTGATTTATATTTGAAAGTAGCATTTCTGACAAAGTTGATGTCGGTTTCGTTTTGGAATTTATAATGGAATTATTATTAAAAGTGCCGTAGTTTCGATTTGAAAGTTTTCCCTGTGATTACAAAATTAACGGTACAAAAAGGTATAATAAAGAAGGATTTCTAATCTCTATGCGAGCTTATAGTTACCGATAGAGTATTCGAAATTGTATGTAAATATTATTTTCACGCATATCAACCATTCCGTTGAGTACTAAATTTAAAAAAAAGAGGAGTTGTGGATTATCGTGGAAGAGTTAGAGCTTTCCGTTCCTGATAATGTTAAAGTAATTCAGTTGAGGGAGATAACTGAGAAAAGTGAAGTGTTTAAAACACAAATTGGAGTAGTCCAGGACCTAGTAGATCAAGTAATAGCCGATACTCAGGCAAAGCTATTGCAAGAAAAAGAAAAATTTTAAAGTGAAAAAATAGAAAATGAATTGAAGTTAGAACTAGAAAAAATTAAAATTGAGTCAAATAGAGAAAGAAATAGAGTTAGCAAATGCTAAAAAAGAGTCAGTAAATACTATACAAAGTACAGAAATCGTGGATTCGAGTTCATCAAATATTGAATTAGAAAGCTTGATAAAAAGTGTTAAAACATTAACCATTCCCGTACCTTGTAAATCGGAATCCTTTAATTTATTTTTCAACTCTTTGTAAAAGGCATTCCAAAACAAAAATGCTTCAGAAAATTTGGTAGCAGAAATTCTGTTGAATAATTTGGGTGAAAAAGTCAGTAATTTGCTAGTTTATATTAATCAAGAAGATTTAAATGTTTATAAGAAAATTAAAACAAGTTTTAAAAGAATTTGAGCACACCCCTCAGAAATGTTTAAATAATTTTAAAAAAGCTCAAAAATCCCCATTGGAGAGTTTCGTTCAATTTGCATCCAGATTAAGTGCATCTTTTGACTACTATTGTCAGCTGCGCAAAGTGAAGGATTTCTAATCTCTATGCGAGCTTTTAGTTACAGATAGAGTATTCGAAATTCTTAATTGAGAATTAAGGACTCACAATGCGGTAAAACAAGGTGAAAAATATTTTAAACCTCATGAGCTCGGCAAGGAGTGTGACATTTTCTTATCATCGAAAATTAAATGTAAAAGTGAAATAAACAATAAGATCGTAGCAGGGGAAACAAAAAGATTTATGGAAAATAAATCGCAAAAATTTCTAAATTGGCGTTCTAATAAAACCGCTTCTGAAGCGTTCGTGTCAGAAATAAAAATTCAAGGTGTGTTATGTGTAAGAATAGTGCCAATCGTCCTCTTTATGACTGCTCCCAGTTTAAGAAACTTTCTGTATGGGAAAGAAATGATGTAGCAAAACGAAATGATTTGTGTTTCCGTTGCTTGTTACCACATAAAATTCGTGGTTGTCCCTCGGATAGAAATTGTTTTTGAGGCAAATCTCATAATCGAATGCTACATTTTCCGCACGAGGGAAATAATAATTCTAGTTCACCGTCTGAAAGTATTGCGATTCGTGAACCAGTCCATAACGAGGATGTAGTGCAGAGCCAAACGGTAAAAGAAACAGTGGCTAGTACCCAGTCTAAAATAGTTGCGACGAGTTTTCAAAAGAGCCAATGTAAAAATGTCCTTAGTACAGTTCGTGCATTGGTTTAAAGCAAATATTCAGAGTTTGTGGAGGTTCGATGTTTATTGGACGTAGGGAGTCAATCTTGTTTGTGTACGAAAACTTGTGCAGAACAACTTCAGTTAAAATTGGAAAAAATAAATACTGTTGTTTCATGCATTAATGAAGCTACTATGGTGGTTAATAATTGCGTGAGAACAACTGTTGCAAACAAGGATAGGAGCTTTCAGCGAGAATTGTCGATGATAGTGCTTAACAAAATTACTAATGTTACCCCCAATAAGGTAATTGATGTAAGTATGGAGGTATTAAGGTTTCCATCCCTGGCTGATCCTAGTTTTAATATCCCAGGAAAGATAGACTTACTTTTAGGAGCTGAAGTATTTTATGAATTGTTGAGACTTAGACAATTCCATGATTTGAATTCATCATTGTTGTTGCAGAATACAGTCTTTGGTTATGTGGTCAGTCATAATATGTTAATACTATTGTGCACCTCAGTGATTTCTGTTTTAATTAATACAGGTCTTTTCATTGAAAATCAATTTCCATATCAGCATTTATTATATAATTTTTATTCCCAACTTCATTGCTATATGCATGTTTCATTTTGTTTTTTCTATTTCTTTAACATACCAATTTTGAATTATAAAATTCTGTGAAAGCATAAAAGTATTTCTTTCAACACCTCTTTATATATATATATATATATATCCTTTGGCTTAAATAAAAAATAGAACTTTCCTTGCATATTATATCACTCAATAGGTGGCGCTGAGAGCTTACAATTTTTACCTAACTTACCGTTAGCTTTGTGTTTTTAATAAGCGGGTATCACAAGCGATAGCTTAAAATTTCCTTGACTGTTGATTTCTTTGATTTGATTTGATTGATGATGACTTTTCGTTTTTTCTTTAGTGTTATTTTGTGGTATTTTGGTTTTTATTGTTTTTTGTTATTGTATTTTTACTTATTAGTGGTTTTTCTTCTAATTTGTTAAAATCTTAAATGTTAAAATGGTTAAATGTTAAATGGCTTTCTGTTAAAATGGTATATCTCTTGGGCCTAATTTCAGGGGATTTTCGGGTCACGAAGGAATCATTATTAGACTTAATTGTCTGAATTTCCTTAACAGAAAAACTCCCTTTTTTTGAATCCCTGCCTGAGGGTGACCCTTGAAAAAGTCTTCAGGCCGGATTCTTTTATATATATATATTTTTTGGTTTATTTGTTTTTCCTATTAACTTGATTTTTATGCTTTTGTATCAGTTCATCTGTGTTTTAGAAGTAGCTGCATTTGCGCTCTCTAAATACTATAAAGTTTTTACAAAAACGATTTCGAAACTGTTTTGTTTTCGTTTTCATTTTAGTTTCGTTTTCAAACTTTTTCTTACTTTAGATTGGTTACTTATATATATATATATATTGGTAATTAGTAAAAAAAATTATGAAAGCGTGATTTTGTTTGTTTTCCTTTAATGATTTCTACAAATTAAAAGGAAATTATATATTCATAAGTTGCATAGATTTAAAAAAAGGTATCCATACCTTTTATATTTCATAATTTGAAATTATAAACATAATTTGAAATTGTAAACATAATTTATTCAATATATACTAATTTGAGTTTCATGTTCTTTCCTCTGAGCAAACTGAAAACATAAAAGTCTCAATATTTATGAAAGTAATTACATAAAAATATATAATAATTTTATTAGTAAGCTTTAAAATATTAACTTATCTAAGAGTAATAATTATTTTTAAAAAGAACTAACTGGGGGAACTATATTCATAAGATTCAACATTCAATACTGTTTAAATAATATGTAAAAAAGAACATGTAATTTTTCAAAAACACTGCCATAATCATTTGTCAAAATGTATCCTGCGGATAAAAAGGGGGGGATATGGGAAAGGAAAGAATAAAGCGGCACCAATCGAATTAAAAAGCGATGTTAATTAATTATGCAAAAACAATAATTCCATTGAAAATACTAATTAAAATTTTAATATAAGAAATAAAACTAAGTTATAAAACTATATAACTAAGAAAATTTGGAGAAAATAATGCAAAATAATATCTTTAAAAAAATCAGAAGTTTTTAATAATTGATCGGCTAGCGTAATATTTACTAAGCAATAGTTTCGTCAACGTTATCGACAGACATCATGACATGCGCATAACGGTTGAAAATTGAACAGAAGTGGTTTGTTTGGTACCTGACACGTGACCGTGAATTGACCCCATAGACTTAAAACAGTTCGTCCAAAGCAGAGTAGCGGCGATTCAAGAAAATACTAGTACTAAACAGTGGCATCATGTATCGTCAGAGCAAAATCCGGCTGACATTTTATTTCGAGGTATAGACCCCGAGAAACTTGTGACTTATGGTGGAATGGACCTGAATTTCTTGCTGACAATAACTACCCTAATCATCCAGTTCTTGTATCAGAAACTAATGAAGAGTTCAATGGTGAAATTAAGAACAATTCTAAAGACTTTAAATTTTTTAATATTATGGAGGACATTTAATGTATGAATTAATTAAGCTTAGTAATAATTATATGTCTATTTTGCACGTTCTTAGTTACATTTTTAGGTTTAGTGACAGTGCCGAAATCCACTTGGGCGTACTCTCAGATCCTCTCAGCAGCAGTGAGTTGAAAAAAGCTGAGAATTTCTTGGTTAAAGTATAAAGTGCTGTATAAAGAAGTTGCTGCAGATATTTAAAGCCTGCAACTCAAAGGATTCGTTTCTCCAAACAGTAAGTTAAAAAGCCTCAACCCAATTTTGGATGATGATGGTATTTTCAGGGTTGGAGGTTGGCTAGAAAATTCAAATTTAAATTTTGTATCAAAACAACCGGCAATCTTGCCAAAAGTTAATAAATTTACTATGATTATTTTAGAGTAATATCACAAGAAGCATTTGTATTTTGGTGCTTCGAATTTATTATGTATTGTCCGAGAAAAGTTTTGGCCACGAAGTGGTCGCACAACTTGTAGTAAGGTAATTCATCAGTCTATTCCGTGTTTTAAATAAAAACCCATAGTGTTTAATCAATTAATGGGAAATCTACCTCAAGACAGAGTTTTAGTTGATTTTCCTTTTAATTGTACTGGTGTAGACGACCTTTTTGGTCCATTCATGATTAAATATAATAATCAACGAAAGAGTACATTATGTAAAGTAACATGTGTATTTGTATGTGTATTTGTGTGTTTCGTAGCACAGGCGATTCATTTTGAGATTTTGTCATACTTTAAATCTGAGTTTTTTATAGCCTCTTTAAAAAGACTCATTGCGCGAAGAGGCAAGTGTACAAAGTTATACTTGGACAATGCAACAAATTTTAAGGGTGCCGAAAACATAATTAAAAAGTTTCTTGAGTTAGTGGAAAATCCTGATGAATTCTGGCTAATTATTTGTCCACAGAAGGAATAGATTGTTAATTCAGCCCTCCCAGGGTACCTCATTTTGGTGGCCTTTGGGAGGTGCTGTTAAATCGTTCAAATTTCGATTGAGAGAGTTTCGAAGAGAACTAATTTAACTTGAGAAGAATTTCTAACATTAACAATCCAAATAGAGTCAATCTTGAATTCGCGCCCACTCTATACATTATCAGCCAATGCAGATGATTTTGGAGTTTTGAGACCTGCTAATTTCCTGATCAATAGACCAATGAATTCGATTATCGAACCTGATTTAACCAGTTTTGGAGGAACATCAACTTAAAAAAATGGCAAAGTTACCAAATTAATGCAATAAATTTGGAAAAATTGGCACCGAAGTTATCTGAACGAATTGCAACAAAAAAAAATAAATGGGTATTTGAGAAAGAAAATGTTCATATGGGAAATAACGTTTTGCTTGTAGAAGACAATTTGCCTATTCATAAATGGGCTCTGAGTAGAATTAAAGAAATCAATTATGGGGAAGATAAAAAAATCCGAGTGGTTCAGGTAAAACCCAAATTTGGCACGTTTAAAAGGGCTGTGACTAAAATATGTGTATTGCCTATGCAAAAATGACTTTCTTGTAAATATATTTGTACATAATATGTGAATACATTGAATTATTATTGATGTTAAAATAACCATACTGAGTTCTTCCTGTATATTACTTGTAATATTATGTGTTTAGTTGAATGTTTAAAACATATCAACGAGGAGAGAATGTTCGCGCACTTTTCACCATCCCGCCTGATCACGTGACTCAATGTAAACACGTGACGCAATGTGTTGATGTATGCTTCTCTGTTCTGTTTTGTGTTGTAATAAATGTGTGTGTCTAACATGGCGTGGTTATTTTGAGGAGTAATATAGTAGAGATAATTAACAAAATGGATGTGGTATGAGGAGTAAATAATATAGTCCGTTGATGTGTTGTGTGTGGAGTTAACATGAATATTAATATCCCTCAATTACGTCGAAACATATTATTGCACAAAACCCTTTTTACACGCTTTAAAATTCATAAAATAAACATTTCGATAGAAACTCTTGCTTAGTATGGTATAGTTCATATTGTATTGAGATTAAGAAAATCGAATTTAGATTTTAAAAGCTTTCTTCTCAACAGAGTGAAACAAAAATTTGACACAGAACTACGCTTGCAGTCATAAAATTCCATAATAAATTTCATATATTTAAGTCATTGTGTTTTTGAATTATTGTATTTAGACGTTTCTGACTAATGTCTACCCTAATATATTTTAAACTAGCCGCCTTTGGCGACCAGCCGGTTCGCCAGTATTAACGCTCGCTACAATTTTCAATTAAATATTTTAAGTAACTGGTATCTTAATAGATTCTCGAACAAAACATTTTTAATCTTCAAATTTTGATAGTCATACCAAACTTATACTGTTGTTTAGATCGTTTCGTTCAGTTTACTATATATATTTTGCTAATTTGTTGTCATTTCCGGTAAAACTTCAACTTTAATTTAAAGTGGAAATGATGAAATTGCAATTAATATAAAGATATTTTTTAATAAAACCAAGCGTTTTATTTTATTTACCATCTTTATTGTTATTTATTTATTATTAATATTATTGAATATGAGTATTGCAAACAGAATCGCTCGGTATTTAAGTCTTATGTGAACTACAAAATATTTTTCATAATTTATGTAATATCTCAAACAATAATTCTACAAAAATTTCTCAGATTCAGCATGAAATTCAGTTTTTAGTTTTGCTTTCAAAAGGATTGAAATGAAATCAATTATAATATTTTGTGCCGGCCTATAAAAATATTTCAAAAATTATGAAGTCTAAATTTAATGCAATGAGGTATCATATTCTGAGAAATATTCTGGACACACCAAATTTTAAATAAGTGAATGAATGTTTCTATTTTCTACGATCAGCTAAGACTTATTTATGAAGTTTGAATGTTAAAAATTTAGAAAAACTCAACATTTTCATAATCTTATTCCAATTAATCTTGAGAAACCTGCGCGCTGATTGGCGTATTTTCTTTGAAACGATCGATGGAAAATCTAAAATTATCATTTTTTTATTGAATAGTGATATTCAAATTTTCATTAATCAGTCAGTTTAAGTGATTGATTTAGTTGATTGGAAATTAACTCTTTTTATTTAAAATATTAGTGTTTCAAGAACATTTTGTTATTCGTAATTTCCACAGCAGAAGCTTTATGTAAAATCAAAAATTCGTTATTTATTAGAACATTTATTGAATCAAGTTACATAAAATATAATCATTTTCCATTTAGACCATTTTAGCAGATCTGTGTCTTAATAAAGGTTTACAAATTAGCTGTGTGGCCCCTGATTTGAAAGGATATCCTGTTCATATTAAACAAAACTTGCCTTAAAATAAAACTGATTTATTGGATTAATAATATAGAGTGTAAAAGATCATAAAATAATTTTTCTTGAATTTATTTTTTAGAAAAAATAATATTTCATATTTGCTTCCTTTCATACAGACAAGTGCGAAAATTATATTTTGGCAGATTTCATTTCCAAAAAGATCTAATTTATTTTTAGTTGCAGCTTTAATCAATGATATGGCAACACTTTGAAAAATAATATTTGTTTCCTTTCCTACAGACACGTGCCGAAAATTATATTTTTGCAGATTTCATTTCCAAAAAGATTTAATTTATTTTTAGTTGGAGCTTTAATCAATATGATGGCAACACGTTGAAAAAAGCTAATTTTTTTCCCATGAATGCGAAACGTGCTCGTGCAGCTTAAATTTTATTTTTATTTTGTACGAAAAAAATTGTTGAAAAATATAGTTAAAATATTTATTTAAAAATTCATTAAAAATAGAAATTTAATTTTAAGGTTAAAACATTGGTATCATTTAAAAGATAAGTTTTTGATCTTTAAAGTCATGTAAATTTTTTTTTTGTGCGGTAATAATTTCGGAAGTTATATCAGAAACACGCCAAAATTTCGCTTAATTTTTAAATAAATAAAATTATAATCAAAAATTCGTAAAAATAACCCCCAGGTGCACATTCCCGGCCTCCAAGGTATATACGTGCCAGATTTGGTAGCTGTAGGTTGAATGGTCTGGCCTGTAGAGCGCCAACACACACACACACACACATTGAGCTTTATTATAAGTATAGATATATGTTCCTAATTTTATCTATCTGTCTGTCTTTGTTTTGTTGTTATCGTATTAATTTATAATTGAACAGTCGGACAGGCAGACTTCCTCTGTAAAGATTTTGCTCAAAAGAAATCTACAAATTTGATGTAAAGACCATATATTAAATTCAATCTAGCTCAAAGCGTTTTTTTTATCTAACTTTACCACAGACAGACATTACGCCGAGAATTATTTTTTTTTCGAACTCAAGGATGTCTGAAAGGTGGAGATCTGTCAAAATCTCGAGTTCGAGTTTTTTTTTTTTTTTTTACTATTAAAATGCTTTCTTTATAATTCGGATGCGAGAAAGTAAAAATTACACAATTTAGAATTTAAAGTAACTATAAACAAAAGAAAAATCTTTTCTTAACACAATCTATATAATATTTAATAATCAGCTTGAAAGTTTTTTTTTAATTATAAAGCATCGCATTTTTTTTAGAAATATAAACTAACATAATATTAAATTCACATATGTCAATTAATTAGAAATATTAATATATTAATGTTACAATATTAATGTAAGAAATATTTCGTTTTAATGCGATTAAATTCGATAAGTAAATGAAATTCGATAAGTAAAATGCAAAATTAAATGACTCTCAAAATACCGCAAAAAATATCTCACTCTCAAGACTTGGAGCCTTCCAAAGTTTAGGATCATCGATGCAATTGCCAAGCCTATTTAATAATCCGGTCCGAGTAGTAAATCCAATCGCTTGCTTTATGGAATGTTTTGAATACATTTTGCATCATACATATTGCACGAGAAGCCTCTCACAATTTACAGATAGCACCCTATTTATGATTTGGAATTCCTTGGCACCCCTACACTCTCAGCACCTGTGCTGTGACACTGTCTTAAAACCCGGCTCAGCACCTATGATATGCAATTCACCTATTATTAACTAACTAACCAACCTATCCTATAAGAAAAATATAGTTATTGTATATTCTATTCCTAGATATGTCTTTTTTACAGAAGTGGAACGAAAAACGCAAAACATCACTCTAAATGTTCATTGGTTTATTTTATATATATTCACTTTTTATTATTATAGAAAATAAAAGCAGAAAAAAAAAGAATTCTTAATAGAATGCAGTTAATTTCAAAGGACTTCCTGTTAAATTGCACTTATAGTTTTCCTTTTAAGTCAAAGAATAGGGAAGCCATTAGTATGTATTTTTAAAAGAAAAAAAACAACTATATAAAGCTATTTCTATTAATAAAGCAAAAATAAATGTGTGTGTGTCTGAGAATGTATTGGCGCTTTATAGGTCCAGATTGTTTCACCTACAATTACGAAATTTAGCATATAGATAACTTAGAGTGTGAAATTTTTTACTTCGGGACAATTTAAAAAAATTTCAATTAATTCAAAATTTAGCTGAATTTAAGTGTTTTTCCACAATAATTTACGAAAATATTATTATTCAAAAATGAATTTTATGCTCTTCGAAATTTTAAAAACACTATCGGTTTACTGATAGCTGATAATCGTGCAAATATTTCTTAGATTTTGGCAATTTTTAAATTACTTTTTTTTGCCTAATTTTCAACAACAGACTGCGTTGTTACTCTAAAATTCAAACCATTTTCATTGTTTCATCAAATATTTGACAGAAGGACTTTCTTCTATCGTTCAAAGCCAAAGAAAAATTCTTTTTAATATCTATGTAGTTTACAAGAAGAATAAAAATGTGAGGTTACAATGCCACAAAAGTTAAAAAATATATCAATCGCATATATAAATTTATAATAGCACTATGATGTTATGGGATTTGACTATTGGAATTTTTCATATTGTTGTTACTTATGGCAATTGCCACGGACAAGCCCGCTGTTCGGAGACAGCCGATTTAAGCCTAAGGGGCAGCGCCTCTTGTTTTAATCGTAGAGCCAACTAGGGCCAAGAGTACGACTTAACTACACACACGTCACAACCCTTTTTACGGGGCGGACTTCATTCTCGCATTTCATTCACTCATCCACAGATCGTAATTTAGACCTGAATCAGAGAACGATCACCCCTAATCCAGTACCCCCAGTGGTATTACTCTCGACATGGAGGACTTTGTGACCACGACAGATTTATACGCGCGTCAGCCACCAAGCATGCGCGGAATCTTCGGCCGGCGGGGTCCGAACTCGCAACTCATAAAATAATGAACAGAACATATACCTATTAGCATAAAATGTACAATAACATTGTGCGATATCACCACGATATTTTTCTGCATTCAGAATATCAGAGAAATCGTGCAGTAATGGCTTATGCTAACTGGTAAGACTATTAAATTAACATGGCTTTAATGTCTGCCATAATTTGATTCTTAAAAACATTTTCATGGGAGAATCATGAACACTAAGTTATGAATAAGATACAAAAATAATATTTTAAGCGAAACAACTAGTCATCAAAGATGGCTGGTAAATTCGAAATATATGAAGCAATTATTTTTATTTCATTTGTTAACAAATGTTTACATTATTGAAAAGTTAACTTTATAATAACAATTTAAGGGAGACATGAAAAAAGTAAATGATTTTAATTCTAATTATGTCAATTTTTGCTGTGTAAGAAATAGTAAATTGTAATAAAATATTATGTTTTACGAAATTTGTTTCAATCCCGCCTGCAATTCAACTTTGCATTAGAATCTGCTTTTGTTCTGCCCGACTCTGCGTTTCAAGCCTGAAATTTTCTTTTATGATCTTAGAATTCTTTTTGAGTATATCTGCATATGAATTGTAATTTTTCAAAGTTCTATCATTTCTGATAATTAGGTACAATTAGTCATTTCTATTATGAAGATTGTTATTTTCCTTTTTAAAGAAAAATCTGGCACGAGGTTAAAAGTATCCGAAAATCGAATTTGGTTTTAGACGCATTTTCACAACAGATTTAAACAAAAATCTGACACAGAACTAAACTTTATAATCCCATACTAAATTTCATGAATTATCGTGTTTACATATTTCTGAAACTACAGACCGACAGACGATCAGCCTCTTATCAGATTTTTCTGAATCTTTGATAAATGTCTGCAATATAGATATTAAATCTGTGTGGATAATTTTATCTATCTAGCTTTCTTCGTTTCGTTGTTGTAATTTCTTGAATAACTTATACCTGAATAGCCAGATGGAGAGACTTCTTCTGTACGGAGTTTGCTTAAAATTTAACAGAAATTTACAAATTTGGTGTAAAGACTGTATGGTGAATTTCATCCTTAGCTCAAAACGTTTTTGAGTTATCTTTGTCACAGACAGACATTTTCCAAAAACATGATTTTCCAACTCGGGGAGGTTTAGAAAATGGAGATTCGTCAAAATCTTGCCAAGAAACGAGCATTGGAGAGCCTTGGACGCACCCAAGAAAAATATGGTGATTTTTTTAAGTACTTGAATGTAGTCGTGTCTGTCTGAAGGCATATTGATAGCTTGGGAATAAAACAAAAGTATGAAAGATGAATCTCACGTTGGAAACCGCTCATTGGAAAAATTAATGCATTTTCTTTAACAAGGAATGAAAAACGAAGAAATGGTAGAATTAGCGAGAAGTGGCTTCTGTTCTCCTTGCAATCAAAAGAAAATAGAAGCCGTAAATAAACCGGATGAACCGCTTGGAAATTGGTAAGCACTCATCCTGGCACAATGGGGTCAATTCACGGTCACGTGTCAGGTACCAAACAAACCGCTTCTGTTTAATTTTCAACCTTTCTGCGCATGTCGTGATGTCTGCCGATAACGTTGACGAAACCATTATTTAGTAAATATTACGCTAGCCGATCAATTATTAAAAACTTCTGATTTTTTTTAAAATATTATTTTGAATTATTTTCTCCAAATCTCATCTTCACATATAAAGAGGAGTTGAAAGAAACACTTTTATGCTTTCACAGAATTTTATAATTCATAATTGATATGTTAAAGAAATAGAAAAAAAGTGAAACATGCATATAGCAATGAAGTTGTGAATAAAAATTATATAATAAATGCTGATATGGAAATTGATTTTCAATGAAAAGACTTTTATTTATTAAAACAGAAATCACTGAAGTGCACAGTATTATAACAGGATATAATGATAACAGTCAATTTCAGTTTAAATTCAATAAACTATTGACATTTCATTTTTAACAATAGAAAAGTTGTTTGATATAAATTCACTTTGAATCCATCACAAATCTGCAAATGTGATTAGAAAACTAGCAATATTCACTTCCACCTAAGTTTAGCATTACAGCAGTTGTTATTTTTGAAACAGGAGTTTGTTTACTTACATTAATTAAATTTAGATAAGATTTTGTAAAGAAATACAATGTAATATTCATGTAAAAATTTTAAAACCTTCTAAGCATATTCAAATTATCAGAAATTTCATCAAATGTTAATAAAGTAAATTAGAAATGCACTCACGATTTTGTTTGTTTCTGACGGCAAATCGCTAACCGCTTTCTTTTTCTTCGAAGAGTTTTTCTAACAAATTACTGGAACAGCTATATTTAATAAATGGACACACACTGAATGAATTCTTCAAAATGATCGGATCATATGCCGCCTTCGAAGGCTTGAAAAAATCTATACAAAAGCTATCAACCCAAGTCAGAATTGTTGAAAGGAAAATAAGAAAACATTTTATCATGACAGTCACTCTTGTGTTTTGCATTAAAGCATGCATCCATCAGTATTTCCTCTGTTAACACATAATAAGAAGAAAGAAAATGACTCAAAAATTATAACTTCAAATTTAAACAAAAAATCCGCTTCATACTTGGCGGAGAACGTCAATGGCAGACTGATCGACGAAAGCGGTGCGGATGAATCTTAAATGCCATGCGCAAGAAGGTACATGACATGTGACTTTTACGTCACATGAATTGACCCCATTAACTGCACATGTAAGTGAAATTTACTATGCATCTTTTGTAATAAAAAGCATCCTTCCAAGGACTGTTTAGAAGCTAGAAATATGTCTCTTGATGAAAAAAAAAAGTGCATTTTGAAAAATCGCGTTTTCATGCTTATCGTAAAAAAAATCGCTTAAAAAATTCATGTTTATATTGTGCACCATTATTTAATGTGTCATCCTAAAGAGAATAAGAATAAGACTGATATAAATAAAACTAATTCATTGTCTAACATTTGTAATAAAATTAACGTATTTTTAACAACTTTGTGAAAGTGTATGCGAAACAGTCATAACAACTGAGAGCTTTGATCGATAGCTGATCTCAGTATTCTTTCATTTCAAAACGTGCATTCAAGAAATTGAGCATTAAATCAAATAATAAGATAAAAATGCAACATATGTCTTTGAGGGAGAGAAACGCAATCAGATTTATGATGTATATGAATTGCTTATTAATTCACAAGATGACTGACTCATGCAATCTTGGTATTAAAGCATTCACGTAAAAGAGGATTTGTGGCACAGTGCCAAAAGTTATTAATCCTTCTGTGATTAATGATTTGAATAAAAAGGATGTAATTTTGTCAAATCTAGAATCTGATAACTGTAAAATAAGTTTATTGATAGGATATTTTTGGCGTTTTGTTTTAAAATGAATCTCAGTTTGGATTCGGGTTTGTTTTATTTAAAGACGCGTTTAGAATATATTTTCACTGGGGAAACAGGAAGTTACTAATACAGGTTGTACAAATAGTAATACTGTTTTAAATGTTATTTCTTTATACATTACACATTCATCTACCAATGAGTTGTGGGGTATGTACTGGAATCCTTGATTTAATTCAGAAAAATAAAAATAATGAGTGTTCAAAAGTGATCGAGATATTTAAAAATAATATGAAATTTCTGCCGAACGGTAGTTACAAACTTTGCTTGCCATTTAAATCGGGTGTAATTGAGTTTTCTTCCAATAAAAAATTATTTGGAAGAACGTAAAAAAATGTGCGAACGCGCACAACGCATGGGCGTATAGCGGATTATAAGGCTTTGCTTAAGGAATAGAAAGAATCGAAAAAGTAGACTGTGAAGCCGAAATATCTCATTTTCTGCCCCATTGACCGGTTGTAAAAGCCGATAGAATTGACTAGAATAAGACCAGTTTTTGATGCGTAGGCTCATGAAACTGAAAATAATTCATTAAATTATTTATTGTATAAATGTCCAAATGTAATTAATTCTACATATACCGGATATCATTGATAGGTATCGAAGTTATTCGATCAGTATTTCTGCCGATTTTGAAAAGGCTTTACTTCAGTTGGGAATTGCATCTGAACATAGAGATTGTTTGTGGTTCTTTTACCCTGCAAAACGCGAGCAAATATATGTATCAGCATGGTCGAGTAGTTTTTGTTTTTTCAAGTCCTTTCTTATTAGCAGAAGCATTTTCACACTTGCCCGAAAATGTTCTCACATATGATTCTGAAATAGCCGAAAAACTAATAAGTTTCATTTTATGTTGACAATTGTGTGGTGCCGGGGGAGATGTTAATCAACAAGAAGACCATTTTGAAATCAAAAATTTTGTTCCGCGACTCTTTTAATCTACGAAATTGAAAAAGTAATAACGAATGCAAATATATGTCAAAGAGTTCGGCGATAACTAAAATTCTGGAAATATTATGGAATTTAGATAAAGATGTTCTAAGGTGCCATATTTGTGACAGAAGATTTAAAACCAGAGAGTAATATAACAAAACGAAATATTTTGACAGCGGTACAGAAAATTTTTGATCCACTTAGAATTTTATGTTCTGCTACTCTATCACTTAAAATACTGTAGCAGAATATATGGAAATTAAAATTATCTTGGGATTCGCCTTTGCCTAATGATATTATGAAACCATTTCTAAAATGACTAAATGAAATAGATAAACTTGTAGAAATTCCGCGTTATTTTGAAATTAATGATACCATTCAAATGCACGTTTTTGTTGATACGAATAAAGAGGCATATGCAACTTGCATATTTCTGAGATCGCATACTTCCCAAGATGTAAAAATTGCGCAAAAGCAAGAGTGGCTCCTTTAAAGAAGGTGGCAATCTTTAGATTAGGACTTATAGCATGTTGTATTGGGGCCAGAAAGCTATAAGCTCTATAGCATGCTGAGTGGCACATTCGGTGCAACAAGCACTTTATTGAAATGGAAAACATTTTTTGAAGTGATTTTATTCGTTGTGGGTAAAAGGAAGGTGGTCAGTTTTCGTATCGAATAGAATTAAAGAAATAAAGACCCTCTTTCCTAATAGCGAATGGCGACATGTGCCAGGAAAAATTAATCCCGTTGACCTTGAGGCGGTAAGCAATGCGTGAGGATAGAACCTGGGACCTTTAGGTTAGCTGTCCAGTAACTTAACAATTTTACCAAAACGATCGTTTGGGTACAAGAGTTGTTAACTGTCTTATATGCTATTCACTACAGTACTCTCCCTCCAGTGAGTCGGAGGTGAGACGAACGATGTGGCTGTTGGGTGGTGATGTAAAGTTAGCTGTTATCTTAATGGGCCAGTACCTAGTTGAATAGCGCCAAGCGTTATGGCGAGCGTGTGTAGATGCTAATGCGCCAAGTGTGTCTGGCGACTTTGGGTTGCTGCGTCAAGTGAGTCTGACGACTTTAGGTGCGGGCAGGTGGCTCCACAACAGCTGTACGAAGGTTGAAGGTTCATTGTCCGAGGTCACCAATGAGGCGGTACGGGATGAGCAAGGATAGAACCTGGGACCTTTTGGTTAGCTGTCCAGTAACTTAACAATTTTACCAAAACGATCGTTCGGGTACAAGAGTTGTTAACTGGCTTATATGCTATTCACCACGACCTAATCTCGAATGCTCACTTAGTCATTTGGTTGAGTCACGTTAGTAGGAAGGTGCTTTATGGTTATTTGAGCCTCTAGATACGTGGCCCACAACTGAACTAATTGATTGCGAAACTCCTGAAATTTCTTCTGAAAAAAAAAAGAGTCAGACTAAATTTAAATTAATTGTAAGTAATTTAAATTTGTCAGAGGAAAAGATACCGTGGTACTCTAGGAAATTTTCCAAATTTCACTTAATCTTAAGATTACTAGCCTGGGTTATATTTGTTAATAATGCTAGAACTATTATCAATGAGAGAAAGAAAGGCGAATTAACACTAGAGAAGATATAGTATGCTGCTCTGGTTAATTCGATCTGTACAAGCTCAAAATCTTCCAGATGAGAAATCTATGCCTAATCTGTGTGTATTTAGAGATGAAAATAATGTCATTTATGTGAAAACTCGAATTACTGAACTTATAGATACTCCTTATTTTCTGTCTTCTCCTTATTTCCAATTTTACTGCTTAACAATTGTATCTTTATCCAGAGACTTGTTGAGCCTTTCCATATTGAGAATTATCATGCTGGGACACAACTGCTTCTCAGCATAATACGAGAAAGGTATTGGATATTACGTGGTAGGAGAACTATCCGAAAAATATGGAAAGTGTGCTAAGTGTCGTAGATTTAAGATTAAATATGCCGTCACTCATCCAGTTTCATTACCTGCTGACCGAGTTGAAAACACAGTAGTGTTTGAAGTGGTAGTTGTTGATATAGCTAGCCCCTTATACATTGAACACGGCGATAAGATTGGGGCTGTCCTCTACACTTGTGCCCTTTTACAGATCATTACATCTGGAATTTGCTCTCCACAGATTCCTTTTTGTTATCTTTTCGTCTTTTCGTGACTCGGAGAGGAAGACCTCCAGTAATCTATTCTGACAACGGCACTAATTTTACGGGGACTTATAATGAATAGTCCTCTATCGACTGGAATGAAGTTTCTCTCTATGCAGAGATACAACAAATAACATGGAAATTTATACCTCCCACAGCTGCTTGGTGGGAGAAGATTGTAAGAACCGTGAAAGAGCTTCTCATAAGGACTTAAGGCAAAGACATATTTACCTATGAGGAACTGGTGACAATCTTATGTGAATGCGAAAAGGTCGTTAATTCATTTCGGTTAACATATGTCTCTCAAGGTGCGTAGTGACATGAAAAGTGCTTAAAAAATACTTAAATTTGAAAACCATTTTTTAGCACTTTAAAAATGCTTAATTTTTAGGAAAGGTCCTTAGAAAGTGCTTAATCTTCTGGTGAAGACGAAGAAACCTTTTCATTTTCATGGTCGTAAGGGCTTGTTTTATCGGATGTATAAAAAAAGCAAACAAACAAAAAGGAAGAATTCAAAGTATTCCAAGGATTCCAGCACATAGTAAAATAACGCTTAGTGATTTTTTTTTCTTTTCTTTTTTTTTTCTCTTTCCAAGGGGTTTTTTTTTTTTTTGTTCTTTTTTTCCCCAACACTGTGCATTGTCATTTATTAAAATACTGGAATAATTATCAGGAAGGGGCGAAATGCGTATTATGCCATACTTATTCCGAATCGAAAAACATTTTAATCTCTATTTTTAATGTTTTAGATGTTGAAAAAATTATTTTAGTTATGCCTGGTAAGTATATATTTAAAATTTAATGTGTTGTTAAAGAAGAATATGCAATATGGTCCGATCAACGGAAAATGTGAAAATAGCAGGATGAATTTGATATGCCAAAACGATATATCGAACTTGGGAAAAGCTGCTTTAAAAACAATAATGTATCTGATCATCATTCTCATTAATATATTGTTTGGAAGCAATCGCTTGAAATCTCTACTACTGGTATCCAACTGTACTCAACTGTGCTATATTGAATTGTAATTAATTGCGGTATGTAATTACGTTAATCAATCGCATAAAATCTGGTATAATGAAATTTTAACTTGAAGCCTTAAATGTTCAATGATCGTGATTTACTTTAGTCAATCCTATAACATCTGGTATGATGAAATTTTAACTTGAAGCCTTAAATTTTCAATCATCGTGATATCTTCCGCGGTATTTTTTGTATGTCCCTATCCATTTGAACATTTTTATTCGTTGGACTAATCTAACCAAATTTGTTTTGATGAAGAAAAAAGAAACTGCTGGATAATGGTACTTAAATATTTTTTAAAAAATAAAAATAATAAGATTTTTACAATTTTTTTTTTATTTTATAAGTTTTCTAAATTTTTTCCTCAATGAAATCTCACTTTATATATAAAGTCCTGTCCTGAGAAATGCTCAGCGTAAAGCCATTGAAGTTAGGAGCATGAAATTTGGGAAGTTATTTTAGGGCATTAGAGGCATACTAAGAACGGATTTCTCAATTAAAAAATACAATTTTAATGTATTTTCATCATAACATCAAAGCATATTATCGCATAAAAATCACTTTAACGTCGTTTTAAAGGTTAAAAATGAATAAATAATGAATAATAAAAATTTAGTTTGGTTGAATGTAATTTTTTTTAAAAATAATTTGTGGGAGATTAGTTTTGGACAGAGTTTATAAGAAAGATTTTTATTATAATGTAATTCAAAATAATATTGCTTCGAATCTTTGAATCACATTATTCTGCAGCTGTTAAAATTGTAGTAAAAGAAGAAAAAAATGCTTTCTTTGCTTTTATTTAAATTTAAAAACTTTAAAGCATGCTCATTGAATAAAATTCTTCATTTGATAAGTTTCGTCAAATTTTGAAGCAATGCGATTTTTTGGCTTGAATAAAGACTTTTTAAAAAAACGCTTCAATTGGCATTTTTGAAGCATTGCCATTGTTATTTCTCGTATACAGAATTTAGAGAAAATATTACAATTGTCAAAAAATTCGAACTCGGGATTTTAATGCATCTCCACGTTTTATACCCCCTTGAATTCGAAAACCCATTTTCGGAAAGTGTCTGTCTCTGACAAATATAACACAAAAACACTTTGGGCTAGATGGATGAAATTTGGTGTGCGGTATTCACACTACACTTGTAGACTTCGATCAAATTTTCAGCAAAGTTGGCTTAATTTTTTTGGTATTAATAGTTTTTTGTTTCATTTTTATGATCATTTCTATGCTTTTGTCAAATTCAAAAGGGCATAATTTTGCAATAGTAGATGTTGTGCAAATACAGGAATAAATATTAAAATTTAAAAAATAAGCATTAAAAATTTATTTTTAAGGATTTTTTTCAATAAAAACTATGGATTATTATAAAACTGAAAAAAAAAATACTACACTTAGAAAATATGCAGTTTACGTATGCTTACTTATACAAAGGTGCTTAATTTTTGGGACTAATGTGCTTAAAAAGTGTTTAAAGTATTTAATTTTTGCAGCAGCGTAGCAGTTTCTCACTACGCACCCTGCCTCTAAAGACATACAAGATCTTACTACAATTAACTAGCAATGTTTTTGTTTAATAGATTAAATGCAGGGGTTAAAGATTTAGAAATGCGGGATGCTAATAATTACCGCAAAAGATTAGGATTTCGAGCTAAAGTAATCGAATAGTTGAGGCAGCGATTATTTGGGGGTAGTAACGAGTATCTGGGGTAGCTGATTGAACGACAGAAATAAGATCCTCAGTCATGAATTATTCACGAATGTAACATCGTCTTAATTGGGGATGATGTGAAAAAGCGTCTTCGGTGTTTTTTAGCTCGGGTAATTGAACTGGTTCTGTTAAAGGATGGACTGGTGAGAACTGTAAAATTAAAGACTCAGTCTTGCACTCCAATCCAACGTTTGTTTTCACTTGAGGTTACTGGAAATAACTTGACGAGATAACCGTCCATGAACTTCCCTAATTCAAATTCTTTGGAAGCTAACTAGTATCACTTGTCCAGATATGGTGGTGCCATTAAGAAACCCAAGATACCGAACTTGATGACTTGAACTGATTTTTTCGAATAGTTATTCAGCACCTGAAAAAGAGAAGAGAATGGTGCGAATCCCTATCCAGTCAATCAGAGCTAACCAGAACTGACATCAGCTGTTCTTTTTTTTTTCTTTTTTTTTAAATTTTGATAGATGTACTACGAATCTTTTTGATGAAACGTTTTGTTAGTGATTAAATTTTTATATGTCACATCCTTGTTTATTCAGTAATTGTTAAATTCACTCAGCCAAAACAGAAATTGAGTAGATGTCAGTCCAGCATAATTATTTGAAATAGTGTGTAGCATAGAGTTAGGCTACAAGAGTGTTAAAAAATCTTATATCTATGCATTCCGAAGTTGAAACTTTGAAACCATATTATCACTGGCTTAAAGCAGGAAAAAAAAAAAAAAAAAGAGTGGTTAATAGTTGGAATGATACTTTAATTTAACTTTAGATGGATTTTCTGTCATTTATTGCTTAACTACCAACATAAGATTTTACTGAAGAAATTAATGGCAATATTATCTATGTTTTGTAGTTTTCTAAGAACGATTTAACTAATTTCCTGATGAAGGTGAAAATTTATAAAATTGAAAGCTTACAAGACCATTTTAGATATTTGCATCAGAGTGATTTTAACTTGATTGTATGATTTCTGGAAACAATATGCCCGATAGAATAGAGCCAATCTTAGTTCATCATTAATAATAATTGGTCTAAGATTTATTTATAAATTAGTAATTTGTTATGTATGATAAACTTTTATTTGTGGCTTATTAGACAGTTAAAATTTGCATTGATAACTTTGGGTTTAATTGGGATATTTTTAGTGTTTCTTGTAACTGAGACATGTAGCAATTTATGGGATTGCTCCATTCTGTCTTCAGATTTTTCCTCTGAATTATGACTTCCATTATCATCATCACAGTGCTCTTCTTCAGTTCCTTTGGTCAAGGAATATAGCCTGAAAAATTACAGAATATTAAACTTTCTATAAAATGCAATGAAAGAAATTCCGGAGGATGTATCACAAGTTCTAATCACATGAACTTCTCTGAATTATTTGTACTACGATAGTGGCAATTGCTCAACCGGCGTCTGGCTGAAATAAAGTCGAAATTATATTTATTTCATTATTATCATTTGCATTTGAAAACGCTCGTAGTGTGCAGTTGTAGATTGTTCATTACACTTTCTAAAAATAAAAGTCGCTATTTTCTTGTTATTCTGCAATTTCCTCCGAAATAAATTTTTATTTTATTTTCAATTAAGAAAACTGCTTCAGACAAGTTGAAACAAAAACAAGCATGAAACGTCAAAGTGTAGGAATTAGGTGCGTACACGGGTCACTGATCTGTTATTTTTATATGTGATTCTTATATTTTATTCTTAATATATTAAACATGCTGAAATTCTATGGAGTGTCTTCATATTTTCTGTATGTATGTATATATTCAAGCAGCTATGTCTTTATTGGATGATATAGATTTGTTATGATTAATTTAATTTTTGTTTACAATTAAATAGCTGCAAGAATTAAAATGTAAACTTTGGAATTATTTAGTTTTTTTTTTAATTTGTAAAAAAAAAAAAAGCAGTTCTTGTTTTGAACAAACTTGAAATATTCATTTTAACCAACCTAAGACAAAATATGCACAAATGAGTTAGCTCTAAAAAAGGATAATCAGTGGAGATCTCTGCTAAGTATCGGATTTAAAGATGTGTTTGAAAATAATTTTGATAAGAATACAGTAATAGCAACATATTATCGTTTCAAACAAAGAAAATTTTTAATATAAAGTAAGAATAGATGTCTGACTATTTTCTTCTTCCAATGACCTCTCTCATTTTTCTCTGATCATAGTGAACTCTGTATTTGTCTTACTTACTCTAATATATGTATAAATATCCTGTTAATATCTCTTGGATCATGATTATTATTTTCAACATTTATATTTTAACTCAATTCTCATTTATATTCTTAGCAATTATTCTGATTTGTTTTCATATCATTAAGTTGATTAACTACACCTATTAACATAAAGTTTAATTTTTGTAATCCAAAGATTTATTTTCCAGAAAGTTTTAAAGAAACATGTAACTGAATTATGTGGTTTGTTCTAAAGTACTCCTATTGTTGTTTCTGAGTAGTATATAAATCTAACTAAATTAAATTCCACCTTCTTTTTTTTTTTTTTTTGATAGAGTACATGTTTTATTACAATAAGTAATTCAAAAAGCTATCTTGCCACTGAAATAACTTTCTGAGAAAAAATGTGAATTGGTCTGTAAGAATAGATTAAGCTGTTATTAATCATAATTCTGAAAGTATTATTTATCAACAAAATAAGAATTAGTTATGACATTTTATTTTTAGTTTTGTTTGCAGTTTGTTTGAGCAATTATTGGAACTTCCTTTATGCCTTTCCTTGTTATGCAAAATATGTTGTAATATTAATTTTGGAAATTCATTAAATTTATTTGTATAACTTTTATAAGTATAAAAACAAACTTCTTTTCAGAAGAGGAAGTGGAGAATCTCGATCTCAAATCAATGAAACTAAACGACTCAAAGTTGCTCATTCTCATGAAGATAATTTTCAAAATAATGAATTAGAAGCAGGTAAATTTTATAATTCAGAAATCTTTTAGAATTGGTAGTTATCTTGTATTACTATTAATGTATAAGAAGTGTTAGATAATTTTAAATGAATTATCGTAATGAAAAGTGATTCTGTAATGGTTTTCTTAAGGGTTCAGATAGTGAAAAATATTTCATGGAATATCAATTTGTTTGTTCTAAACAAATTAAAATTTATTTTACTTAGTTCCAAATGCTACAATCCATGGCATGCAAAATTTCTCGTAGATTAGGACTTTACAATCTTACATAATATTACCTTTTGTTCAGATACTGAAAAAGTAAATTTTTTTGTTAATGTGCTGGTATATGCTAATCTAAAATGAATATATAAAATTCAATGCCTTCCCATATAATTAATTTTCTTCCATTTATCACCTAATTGAATATTTTACTCTCTTTTGCCCTTTCATCTTACTTGTGATGGATAGATTAACTGCTTATTAAGAGAAGAATAGTAACTTTGCAGGCAATCAAGTGAGACCACAGATAATTTTTTATGATGAAAAGATTTATCTGTAAGCTCAAGACATTATCCTTCTATTTGAAGCATTGATAAATATCATACTGAAGTAGAAAGAGGTTTTCCTTCAAAACCAGTGTGCATCAAAAGAAATTTAACACTTTATGCTAGATTGCAGTGCTCTCAAATGGTTTGCTTTCACACTCGTAAAATGATCTTTGTCATAATTTAGCAGAAATTACAAGTTGGATCATTCCTGTTCTCAATGTTCCTCAGAAGAGAAACTTAAACACAATATAATTATAAATAAAAGATATTTTATAAAAATGACATTTGAGGAACTTCCAATGAAATATCCCAAATGAAATTCTTCCAATTCTTCCAATGAAATTCTCTAAATGAATTATTTTTTGTAATAAGGAATCGCACAGAAGCAAGCATTGTCAGTGTTTATGCTGTCCTAATTTTCATTTATTTGAATATCACCATTTAGTTTAAGAAACAAAATTGTAGAAAGAAAATTTTCCCTCTCAATAGTCTGTGGTCAAATAATTTAAAAATTCTTTTCAAAGCTAATAATGCATCATGTTATATCATTACAGGTTCTGGAAGTGATAGCACTGAAGAATATATTAACATTAATGGACAAGACAAGAATTTAAAATATTCTATGATGGTTGAAGAAAATTCTCTGGCTCAAAAATTTTCAGAAATTAATCATGAAAATCTCCTCCATGCCTCTGTTTCAACTACTGAAGAATCGTCTACAGCTGGTTATCATGTAAATGGTAAATATTGTGAAGAAAATGAAATGCCTGTTTTGATGCCAGAAGATACATCAAATAAAACATTTTCCAATGGTTCCGAGGAAATTGCTGATGAAGAGAATTTTTCTGTCATCAGTCATTCAAATATTGTTGCTTCTAGTAATATTTCAAAGCTTCCAGAAAATATAGCTGCTGAAACTAATGGAATGATTCAAGAAAACATTTTAAGTTCTGTTACTAACAAACAGACAAAAACTCAGATAAATGCAGACATGTCTGAATTGAACTGTCCAGCTTCTGAAAATATAGAACAACAAAATTGTGAAGAAGATCTTCACGACTCCTCTCCATTAACTCAAACAACAAGTCATTGCTCTAATGAAAACCCAGTAGATAATATTTATAGCCCTACAGATGACCAAAAGGGATCTTGCTCTTCAAGTTATCAGGAATCAGATACTCAAAGTATGGATGAAAAAGTGGCAACTATGTCAAAAGTGTCATTTGATGTGGAAAATATTACACTTTGTCAGCTACAAGTAACACTACTAGAAGGTCATGCTGATGTTGTTTTCTGTGTAGATGCAGATGAAGATTTTGTTCTTTCATCAAGGTAAAAAGTGTTTTTTTTTATTGTTTATATACTTTTAAAGGTATCTATAAATATTTGTGGTCTCCGATTTAATTCGCAATATTCAGATTATGCTGAGCTTTGTTATACAGAATGAAACCATCTTCGTGATCTCTCGCATTTGCTTGGCGATAAAAATTCAGGATCCATAATATCCGCAGGTACTTTTTAACTGCTTCATATTTGAATATTCTTATCCAATCAGGCATTGATTTCTACTTAATGGATTTTAGTTCAGTGTTGCAAAATAGAACCAAATCTCATTCATTGCTTGGCAGACTCTTTGTTAATGCAGTAATTAATTTTGGGAAAATTTACCATTAGAATTGTTTTTTAATGTTGTGAATGGCTGTATCTCAAATTGTGTATTTTGGAAATGATTTCACATTATATAACTTATGCCATCTATGCAATTGAAAGGATTTTTTTATATATATTATTATTAACCTTGAAAATATTTTCTTGATCAATAATAATCTTAATTTCAAATTATTTTTCTAATCGTTTCTGTCTATTATTTTGTATGACTGTTTATATAATATAAATTAATATGGGAAAAAAAGAAAGGAATTATTGCTTTCTCCATATACTGTAAGATCTGGTCTGAAAGAAAAATAATTTCTCTTTTTGACCAGAAAAATTATTTTGTTACATCTTGTATTAGATTTACTTTAACTCCTAAAGAATACTTTTAAAATAACTGGTTGACATTTAAAGCCACAAGTTGAAGCATTTAGTTAACTTGTATTGAAATACTTAATTGTTTAAGAATTGTTGTGAATATAGCAAACAATTGAGTCAAGTGGGTTGCTTACATTAATAGCTATTTTGCTTCTTAGCATTAGAGACTATATAAAAAAATAGATTTCAATTAAAAATTTTATTGACACAAAGAAATATCACAATATTCCAGAAAATATTTGTTAGAGCAGTTTAGGATAAGTTATTATTATTGAAATTAATTATTAAATTGTATTATGCATTTAACAATGTGCTTTTTGTATATTCTGCCATTATAAACTATCTTTTCCTTAAGTCTTTTTGTTTTCTTGCTGTAATGATAATTTTACAAAAGTCTTGAAAATATGCTAAAAGAAATGTTGCTTTTATTTAAATTGTGAGGAGAAGAAACCTTCTTAAGAAGTTCTCTAACAATGCCACAAATTATTCCATCATAAATTTTGCTTCTAAAATGATTGTAAATGAGAATAATAGTTGTGTCTTTTAGCGGCGATACAACTGTGAAGGTTTGGAATGTTGAAGATAAAAAGGAAATAAGTAATTTTGCTGGTCATAATGCTGCTGTGACTTCTGTGATCCTTCTAAGTTCAGAAGAATCAGAAACTCTGAGATCTAAGTTAAATTGCTTTCAGACTTCAAGAATTGCTGTGAGTGCTTCCTATGATTGTCATATCCGTCTCTGGTCTGTATTAGATGGTATGTATTGGCTAAATTTTGGTTTTAAATTCATGAAGTAAATTAAAATGGTTTGTTTATTGTTTTAAAAGCATATGATTAAATTTCTTTTATTATTAAAATTCTAAAACTTTCTTTAAATAAAAGTGAAATAAATATTAAGACACTTCAAATTTTATATTTATTGGGAAAATGCTTTAAAAAAAATGTTCTTTAGTGAAAGGGAACATATGCATTTTAAGACATTCATGACAAAAATATAAAAGTATAAATTCAAGTTGAAAGCTATTGAAAATTTGAAGCTTGTGCTTTAACTTTTAACAATTTAAAATGTATAAATCCAAGAAATTTGTAATTTTTACATTATGTGTTCGCTACACATATGCTTATAAAAGTATTCTTACTTCTAAGAATTTTTTCAAACTTTTAATACAAATTTAACTAGTATAAATTGGTAAACTTGATATAAACTAGGTAAAATATTGCCACCTTCTTTAAAAATCATAGTCAGAATTATGCATATTGTTTCTGCTCTTATAATGTTTTTTAATAATTATCTTGACACTTTCATTAAAAAAATCTTTAAAATTTACATATTTTAATTTATGGAAATTCTGTTATTCAATTAATATTTGAATCAAAATATTTTAAGGCTGAAGATTTGGCTAAAGCAAGTAGAGAAACTTACTATTATTTTTTTTTATGTAAAATATGGTTAATATGTTGTGCAGTTGGAAAGATCTTACAATCTATAGTATATTATATACCAGTGTAATTGTAATTAGTTGAATGATGTGTTAGTGTAATGATGTTGAATGGCAGTTTCATTTGAAAAATTCCATCTTATAGAAGCCTTCTCTAAACTAATGGGAAAATTCAAATTAAATTTCCTCCATCATTATTTAAAAGTTCTTTTTTTTTTCTCTCTTCAAAATATGCCATGTAGAGAAATGTATATAAAATATGTATGTAGAGAAATATCTTAGATAGCAATATTTATAAATTAAAATAATTTATAAATTTGGTTGGTAAAATGAAAGTTTTCATTCTGAATTTATATTGCAAAGCTTTTACAGATAGAAAACTGGGACCTTTTCGGGAATTAAAATACAATATAATCTTATGTTTAATTTTAAAGATGTTAGAAAAATAATTTGGAACCAATAAGAAGATTAACTATGGTAGATTTAAATTTGAGTTTTTGTTGTTGTTTGTAAGAACATTGCACCACTCTCTAAATTTAATAGCCACTAAGTAGTTTGGGAATATAAATAATCTTTGGGAATAATTTTTGTTTCTACAAAGTCAAAACAAAGATTGCTTGCAAACTGTATAGATATGTCGGGTATACAGACAAGTCTTTTTTTTTATGTTTATAATTATACTTATGTAATTATAAATTTTTATGTTTATAATTATATTTAAAGAGCAGTCACTGAAGTGGGAGCTGTTTTTATCAGTCAATTAATTTATAAAACAAGATGTATGAAGTAAAGTGTACAACATAAGTTTAATGGAATGCAACGGCAACAAACTACAGAATAGCATTTTTTAAAAAAATTTTTTTTTACTACATTGTATCTGATATGTTTTTTTTTTATTCTTGCAGTTGCACTGTTCTTCTATTTGTAAATTTTAATCTATAGTGAATTTTCCTCCATTAAACTTGTATTGTTTTTTATCTAATGATTATTTTAAAATTAATTCGTTAACACACACACAAAAAAAAAATTGATTACATTTTGTTTTGGACCTTATGTTCTATTGCAAAAAACTTGTTTTTGAATGCCTTGCGATCAATGATTTTTGCAAATTACTTTTAAGGACACCCATATAAATAAGTTAGAAATATTAAATTTTTGGTAGTAACATTGAGGTAATATAGTTATTACATTATGAATTCAATTATTATTTTTTTCCTTAATTTCAATTTGTTTTTGAAACATCTAAAAGATCCTGCACATTATACACTTGTCACTGTAATCTATTGAAAAAATAATAATTTTTTTCTGAATGTGATACATGTGATAATTCATAGAATTATTAGTTTAAAGTAAGTTGCATTTACTTCATCACATTTCCAATCTCTTATCTAATTTTCTTCTATCTTATTTTAAACAGTGTGATCAGAAATTATTTTACTTTTCCTTGTGTTTATATTTTACTGTGGCTTAATTTATTTAGATGCTAAAATTTTGTTGCTTGTAATGATATTGTGCAAATTCTAATAGTGTTTAAGCATTTTTAGCTTAAACAGTTAGCCTAAGTTTTAGTAAGAAAATTCTTTATATAAAAAAATTACTTTCATTATTAGAATAAGATTTGGAACTAGAACTTATTTAGAAATGAGAATTGAAATAACATTTTGTTATATTGTTTGAAAACAAATATAATCAATAGTAGACAGAAAATAATTACTTATTATAATATCTGAATTTTATATTTATTTTATCTTATTATTATATTAATTAAATGGAAATTTAACTTGTTGTAATCTCGACCTTCTTATTGCAACTGGAAACTTTATTTAAAATTAAAGGTATTTTCCTAAATGTATATATTATGCCATTCTTTTAAACATGTTTTTAGAAGTTGGATTTTGAAAAATATTTTCCTAGAAATATTTAAGAATTAAAAAAAAAATTGTAATTGTAATATTGTTTTCTTTTTTTTAGGGCATGAAATTTTATCCATGTATACATTTAACAGTATTATGTGTATGGACTATTTGAAGGCCCACAATTATGTTGTTGTAGGAACTGGTAAGATTATTTATGCTTTAATATTATTTGAATTATCACCATTCTGAAAAGGCATATTTAAATATATGTATATCATTTATTATAAACTAATTACTAATTATTGCCTTAATTAAGAATTACTAACGATGCAGTTTTTGGATTAAAACTAATTATGTTTTGCTTTTAATAATAGAAGGTGGAAAGTTGGAGGTTTGGGACTTGCATTTGGCAAAACTAGTTCATTTTGTGTATGCTCATGATTCATCTGTTTCAAGCTTAAAGGTAATTTCTGTCTTTTATTAATCTTGATAACAATTTTCTACTAAACATAAGATTAATGAACTTTCCGTATTAAAAATTTTTAACATTTCTTGTTGCTTATATGATGTATTTTGCTGTTTTCTAAATAAAAGTATGCTTAGCCTTTAGCTGTTTTGCTTTTGATTCTGTGTTAACATTCTTATGAATTAGACTAAGCAGTGAATTCAAATATCACTGTTTTATAACTTACACACTCATTTTACTTTATAACACTTAAGAAAAAAGTTTTTTGGGCACACATTAAAAAATTTAGAGAAAGTGATACTGTAATTTACGGTTTTAAGTTCTTCTCAAAGTTTTATATTTATGTTTTGAAGAAAGTAGTTTTGAACACACTATTAATAAGGCAATTTTATTTTCATAAGTGCTTATTTATTTTGACTGTTTTCATCTGATTTTATAGTCAAGCTTTGTATTTTTGAAAAATTTCATTGTCTTCTAAGCCTTCAAATTGTTAGCACATTTTTCAGTTAGTCTGGTTCATTTCATTCTGTCTGTTCAGTTAGGTGTAAAATTAGGATCTTCAAATTCATTTTTTTTAATGTGCAATATTCACAATATCTACGCTTTTTGGAAATAATTCACTGTTTTGAAAAAAATTCAT
Organism: Argiope aurantia; assembly: GCA_026543865.1. NCBI lineage: Eukaryota > Metazoa > Arthropoda > Arachnida > Araneae > Araneidae > Argiope > Argiope aurantia. Next base: position 704,079 of record JAPMOR010073754.1, on the reverse strand, counting down.
GATAAATAATAATATTTTGGAAGTGTGCTGGAAAATCACTTTAGAATAACATATAGCTATTCTAATCATAATAATCTTCATTGAATTCTATAGCTGATGCACTTAACATATAAAATATTGTTTTATTAATTATCTATCATTTTTTGTTAAATCAAGATACTCCAATCAAATATATATAATAAAATCTGTTTATTAAATTTTGCTTTGTAAGCTATTAGTTTACATTCTTCATCTGATTTATTAAGATTTTTGAAATTTCTTGAATAAATTAAATTGTTTTTGTTAAAAACATTTTTTTTTATTCATAAAGAATTTCAACTGCAGAGTTGATTTTAATTTAAATTACTAATGATTTCACTGATTTTCACTTTGAATGAAAAAAAACTTTCTTCACATATCACTGAAAAATTGTTGGTAAAATGCTTCCAACTCCTTCCTACTTTTTCTCATTTTCTTCCTCTCACTTACTTTTAAAATATCCCATTATTATTAAGAAGATAGTGGAACTTCTTTAGTCTGCCATTTTAAAGATTAATATCAAATGGTTTACCACAAAATTGAAAGGCATGTTTATTTAAAAAAATTTAAATTGGAACATTTTCTTGCAAACTTTCCAGAAGAAAGAGGGACTGTTGCAATAAAAGCTCTCTCTCTCTTTGTCTGCATTCCTGTACATTATAAGCTGATGTAAAAAATATTGCATAATATCCACTATTGTGAATTGCATTTTATTCAGATACTAGTTGCCTCAAGTGACCAGTATGCCTATGATTGCACTAATTTATCTGACATTACGTGCCATGTTATTTTAACTGTTTTACTTATGGCATACCTGAACCTTTCTAATGCAGACAATTCCATAGCATCATAGTGCTATTAAAAATGTAAATATCCAATTCATCTATCATCTAAATTTCATGATATTGTAACTTCACTGTTTATTTAGCTTGTAAACTACACATATATTAAATAGAATCAGTCTTTAATTTCCACTATTAAAAAAATTAGATTAAAAATTTCATAGTAACAATATTAATCATATGTTGAAAGTCAGCAAGAAAATATTTTTAAAGATTGCAAAAATTCAAGAAAATTTTGCATAGTACCATTAAAAAGATTTTTTTAAAACTTCAAAATAGTGTAAAACTTATTTTTATACAATACCTTTAGAAGTTATCCAGAAGAATGCCAAAATTTCAATTAATTTTTTGCTAATTAAAGTTTTTTTTTAAAAAAAATCACCGAGGTGCATATTTTTATCTTCCAAGGTTTGTCTGAGGCAAATTTCTTAGCTCTAGGTCAAATGGTCTGACCTGTAGAATGTCAATACACAGATATACATATACATTCATTTTTATTATTAATAGAGATATTCTGTGAATAAAATTAAAGGACAATATTAGTTACTGTAGAAAAAATATTTGCAGTAAAGGTTTGGTATTAGTCAATTACTTAAAAGCTTGCTTTAAAAAAAATTTAAATTGTATAATTATTTTTGGACATTATAAACCATGATAATGCACTAAAATAATTAGAAAATTTTATTAAAATTTGATACTTTTATTTTATTGTGTAAATGAAGTAAAAAATATATCATTTTAATCAAGATTGAATTTTATATCATCTTGATATGATCCCTTGAACAATATACTTAACCAGGGTGCATGTCATTATAAAAATTGCTTTAAAGATTTATTAATTTTCCCCAAAAGTACAAGAAGAAGTTTCTGTTTGTTTTTTCAGAGGCTTATTGTAATAAATTAAAAGAATAGTAAAACTTTTTTTTTTTCTTCAGAAGTATTAAGAAATGCTAGTATAAGGGAAGAAATTGTAGAAGGTATTCAGGATGAGATAGATACAGGAGTGTTAACACATGTTCAAATAATGCACTAAAATAATAATCCCTGCTGTCTCTTCAAACCATGGTCAACATTGTTTGGTGATATGCTGGAAATGGTTATTTTGAAGTAGCTGAACAAAATTTATGCTGTGTCAAAGTTGTTGAAACTTGAAAAACATTTGAAATTCTTAACCCTCCTTTTCATGAGGATGGAAATTTCCATCATGGCATTTAGTAAACAAAAGTTGTACTCAAAGCAGGTGTTCTGTAAATTGATTGTTGCTGGCAGCTTTTTGCTTGACTATTACATAATAAGAAATGTGACTGTCAAATAAAATCAAATGTATCAATCATTATAGCAGGTTTGAACTTATCATTCCGCTATTTGTTGTGATTGCAATTTTTTGAATTTTTTTTACAATTAATCGGATATTTTTTTGCTAATAAAAGTGATTATGAAATTTAAAAGAATGCAACATTGAAGATTTTACTCTGAGCTTAACATATAAATTTGCACGATGATGGATATATCCATTGTACTGTTTTCTAATTATTTTATATTATAGATTTATACTAGGATTTTTTAAACATATTTTCTTCAATCTAGAGCATGAATTATATCACCCTGATTTATTTTAAAAAAATGCAAATAAGGATTAATGTTTATTGTTTCAGATTATGAAGAATTTATGTTTGATGAGTATTTAACATTGTATGGGCTGTTAGAGTCTGTCAACCTTGGAGTGGGGGTCATGATTTGCACAAGAATATGGGTTTAATGATAATTCCCTCACATTTACATCAAAACTTTGTTTACCTTCTACTTGAATAAGCTGTTTTGTGAATAAAGTATAAACATATCATCAAAATCTTTTCAAATGTGTCCCCCCCCCAAACTGTTGCTTGTACACATTTAAAAAAATACTTAAAAATAATTAAAATTTCTCATAGACAAGTCTCAAATCATGTAATTCTGTTTCTTTAATTAGAGCTATTTTAAATTTACCTCTGGCTTAAAGGAAACACAGAAATAAGATCTGATTGTCAAATTGTATAATTTTAAATTCAGTTACAATAAATCCTGTAAGACGTTATTCATGAAAGCCTTGGTGCCAGAATCATTAGTACTTTTGAAGATTGAAGATGTCATTGGTTTTAGTCAATTTTATTACAGCAAATTGCAAGACTTAAAAATCTATTTAGAGAATATGTATCATTTTTGCAAGGAAACATGTTTAATCTAAAATGAAAACATTATTACAAATTTAGCTGTACATTTCTTGAGTTGTTCACATATTTTAGAAAATGAATTGACATAAAAAAACTGCTAGCATCAATATGTTTGTGCATGCAGAAGAAGCATCAATGCATTTGAAGTTATTAAAAAGTACAAATGCACTATAGTGGTTAAAAAAATGTTTCAAAGTCTTATGACCGCTGAAATGCATAGTAGTTGATCAAGAAAATAAGATTTATATCGTATAGTAAAAAAGCCTTATAAAATGCATGCAAAAAAGCTAAATATGGCAGCATTAATATTATTAGAACCTACTTTGATACTCTTTTTCTCTGCATTTACTATGTTGTAAATAACGCAGGTATTTACAACAGCCATGTCTACAATTCGGGTAAAAATTGGCCAATACCATTTTTTTCCACGGATTTTTATGGTATGTTTCTCTAAAAGCCAATCATGAGAATCTACACCACCCATGTTTTTGTTATGATTGTTTACGAGACATGACTGTTCGATTTTATTTTTTACGGCTTTTCCTTTTACACACCTTGAAGCAGATGTTAGTGGCTCAATTATGTCAAAATTTGTTGCAAGTTTAACACATTTGTTATCATTCCATTTTACCGCAGTAATTGTATTTATCACATCAAAGTAGAAATCATGTGAATCATGGCTAGTCTTTTTGAAAGTAGAATTAATTTTAAGGGGACAATGTTGTATTCTGTCACTTCTTATTGTTCCTGTTGCTCGAAATCTACTCTTTCTTAGGTCAACTAACAAATTATAGGAATTAAAAAATCAAAATAAACTATATGTCTCTTGGGATCAGTAAATGGCTGAAGAATTTTTTTACAACTCGAGTTCCCAAGGGCTCTTTTGAAAGAACCACAGTAGAAGCAGCATCGACATCTTCCTTACCGCAATACAAATCAAAATGATAGCAGTAGCCATTGTTCCCACATAATGCCTACATCTTATTCCCGAGTTTCAATGTCATCAAAACCTTCATCTGTTAATTCATCTACTTCAGGTGGCAAAGCAATCATTTCGGACTCTTCATTCCTCCAAAAATAGATTTCTACAGCTTCCTCGGCAGCTTTAAAAACTTTTTTCCGCGACATCTTGAGCACCTACGAAATAAACTAAATATCAGAAAATTTAACGAATCTGCCCAGCGTCCTATTTTTAGGACAGTAGTTTAAATTTGTAATTAAAACTAATAAAAGTAAAAATAATTTTAAAACGTTATAAGATATCTGTTAATAGAATATCTGAAATGCAAATTCTGAAAAATATTTAAACTTACCTTTAAAACCTTTTCGTTCGATTACAATGAAATTCAGCAAGAAAAAATCATGAAAATGGTGAAGTTTACGTGTCTGCAGCTGGCTGAAAAATGCTTCCATCTGGTCCAAATCGATTTAAGTAAGTAGGGTGAACCCATTGCTCTTCAGGGGGTAGAAAAAGAATAGGCAAAATGTTGAATAGCTTTATTTATAATGGTAAAAATGAACTGTCCTATAAATATGCTGGGCAGAAACAGGTTAAGGTGATATAAAATCCAATCTTGATTAAAATTACAAGTTTTTTACTTTACTTATGCAATATGATAAAATGTATTGTATTTTAATAAAATGTCATAATTGGTTTAGTGTGTTATAATGTCCAGCAATTAGCTATTAATGTAATGTCTTTGGTGGAATAAGGAAAACATTTTTAAATGTTTCAATAAAATATGTGTATTATTGTAAAGCACTAAACATACTATTCTTAAAAAAAAAAAAAAAAAAAAAAAATCATGAGTTTTATGTATTCTTACATGTACAAAGGTTTTTAATGTGATTTGTTTTTCCTACCCCTCAAGTCCTCAAATGGTGCTTCATTTTTTTACAGCAAATTCTCATTACATAACCTGTTATAATGTTCTATTCCATTAATTTTTAAATGAGGTATTTTAAAAGTATGCGAGAAAATATGAAGCCATGAAAGGGAAAAAGAGGGGAGAAACCCAGATTCAGTTAAATGACTATTATGGTAATGTTTCTGCAATACGAAAATTAATGTATTTCTGCATCAATTATAAATAGTCATGCAGCATAAAATATATTCTACAGCAAAAAATTCATTTTCTTTTCCATAAAACTTACAATTCCTACTTATTGTCTTTGATAAATATTAAGGTGTCCATATAAAAATTTACTAAATATCATTATATGTCGTTTAAAATATTAAGAAAAAAAAAAGAAGCTTAAAGAAAATAATCCTTTTTTAAAGTTAATTGAGAGCTTTGCTCTAACAAATACAAGATTATCAGATTTTTAAAACATCTGAAACTAGTTGCCTTATTCTTATCATTTATTGATAGAAATTATTATGCATTGTCTTAAATATTATTTTTCTTGATATTTTGATAAAAAAAAAAGCCTTATTCCCTTATGTCCATTCCATTCCATTGCATTGATATTACTATGTAAGAAAAGAACAGTTAATATAGTTTGTTTTTAATCTGCTATTTTATATAAATACTTACAGTTTTGTATTTTTATTATCAAAAGCATTTTTCTCCATTTGTACACTTTGAAATTTTGTTTTTGGTTAATCTAATATTTTATATAACATTATTTTACTGTATACATTAATTTTTTTATTAGTTATTTGCAGTGAATTACAGTTATGGCAAAAACCTATTATCTCAAATTTCTTTATTTTATGCTTTGCATGAATGAATTAATATATTTTTAATAAATATTAAGAAATATACATAATTAATGGTAAATTATAGTTTTTGTAAAAATCATATCTGATTATTATTTAAAATTTCATCAGACATTCTTTTCATGTATGGATATATCAGATATCTGTGAAAATGTGTTTATTTTTAACTAAATATAAATTGACTCCAACTAATTATAAAGGCATTTAATAAAAAACTGTTTTGCAACTGAAATACAATTTGAGCTTGTTTAAAGAGTTCAAAATGAAGCTTTTGATTGTTTATCACTGAAGTAAATCTTTTTATATTCTTAATACATTATATGTATTGGAACTGAAACAAACTTTTTTTTCTTCTTATAGATTCATGATTGCTATGTTTATTCTTCATCAAAAGATGGAACTGTTAAAGTTTGGCTGTTTGATGAAGAAGAACTTCAACCATTATATACTAGAAGACGTAAGGAAAATATTCCAGGTACATCAGACTTTGGTCCTACACAGTGGCAAGCGGTAGCTGTTCATAATGATGTACTTTTCCTTGGGGATAATACATCTTGTTTAAAAACATTAGATTGGAGAATTGGTATGTTAGTTTGTTCTTTGCTCAAATGCTTGTCTTCAAAAATATTTTTTTAACTGCATTCTGAAAAGAAAATTATCTTTGTATTTTGTAATCAAAGTTAAGAATTATAGATTACAAATTTGACAATTATCCTTATTTAGAAACACAAATTCATTAAATATTTAAATAGTAAAGCATAAAAATATTTGTTTCAACATTGTATCATTATACCACTCTGGAAACCAGATTGCTTGACCTAAAACTTCAAAATTTGACACAAATATATTTAGGAGGCTGGAAATGTGTGCTCAGATCAATTTTAATTAATTAGAAATTGCAACTCTGTGATAATTTCTGAAAATATTATTGCAAAAAAAGATTTTTACCAATGTTTTAAAATAAATAAAAAGATGTCTTTTTAAGAACATTGATTAATTGTTGTTCAATTTATTTTGAACTATGGCATTTTTCAAGATATTTTTTTGCAAAATTTTCAATAATACATTTTATTATTTCACTGAAATTCATGGTGTAATATAATTTCCATTGTTGTTAAATGCATTAGAAAAAAGATTCTGTTTGATTTTGTGTATTTTATGCGAGGAATATAAAAGAGAAATTACTGTACTACTAAAGAAAAAAGATGAACCAGGCAGTATCATGCCACGGAATCAATTCAATAGGATGCCTCATGTACACAATGAAACGAAATTATATAATGTTGTTAAAATAATCTGATCTTCAATGTCTGTCACAATTTAATGATTAAATTGTTTTATTGAGAGAATCATGAATATCAACTTATGCTTGAGAAGTTTAATTAAAATTAAACAACCTATATGCTCTGCGAGTCAACTAATCATGAAATGTAGCTAATGAATAATATTTCTTAGTATATAAAATATGAATTTTTTAAAAGAAAATGCTACATTGTTCCTTTCTAATGGATTTTTTAAAAATCTTCATATATTTGAAATAAAGATTACTTTTCTGTAAATTTTGCATGCTTTAATGCCACAATTTTCCATTTTATGCTATATTGACTAAATGTTTAAACCTTTTAACATGACTAATTTTTTTATATTTTGAACATAATTTTTTGTATTGTAATATAATACCTTGATTTCTTTAAAATTTTGTAACTCTTAATATAAACTATATTATTTTTGTTTAGGACGTTTGAGACTGCATTTGAATCAACCAGATGCTTGTGGAGTGTGCGAAGCTGTTTTAGTAAAAGACAACATTTTACTTACTTCCTTTTTTGATGTTAGCAGTGATACTGGTGGCATAAATGGTAAAAATTGTTATTTTGTTTTCTTTTGTCGAATTTAAAGTTAGCATTATGTATAAATCTAAAAGATATATTTCAATTCATATTTGGATTTTAATATAAGTTATTATTAGGAGAGGTTTCTTTAGAGCAGGTAATGATTCAATTCTTAGAATGTATTAATATTGCCACTATTTTAAATGAATGTTTTTTTTCTCCTCAATGTAAAGTTGAAAAGAAATGTTAACAAATTGCTGGATTTTTATTAAGGTATATATGAATGTTTAAAATTTGTAAATTATGTGGACTTTAGTTAAATCTTTTATGGAAAAGAAATATATATGCTTGTAGATTAGTAATGTGATCTTTATTATATTTGTTCACAAATACTGCCATTTTTTTAAATTTAAATTTTATTGGTTAACCAAGAATTAAAATAGTCTTTCTATTTAGTAGTTTCATTTTTTTTTCTTTCTTTTATCTTTTCTTAACTACGAATTCCTTGCACATGTTGGATTTCACCTTGTTTAATCTTTATATTCTAAAAGGTAAATGATTGATTTTTAAAATTTTTATTTATTTTAGTATGGAAACTGCCTGAAATGGTTTATGTTGGTACTTTAACTGGTGATCTCCAGGAAATTTGTAGTTTGGCATTGGTTCGATCTAAGCAGAAATTACGAATTGTCAGTGGTGGACATCAACTTGTTGTCTGGGATTTTGATTTTTCGAAACCGCCACAAAAAGGGTGAATATATATATATATATATATATATATATATATATATATATAAATTTTGCATTTAAAAGACATCATATCTTCATTTCAAAATTGCTTTTAAAAATTATATATAAATATAATTACTTTTTTAGTTATATTATTTAGTATATCTGTGAATAATTTATTCAGTTATTTTGTATAATTTTATTTTTTATTATTTTATGCTTTATATACATATTTGATTTTACTCTTTCATTATAATGATTGATTCTTTTGTAATTCTATATTGAAAGTGTTTTGCTTTGTTGTTGAAAAAAATGTAGTTAAACATTTTTTTAAAATATAAATTCTATTTTGTAACTCCTAAAATTTCTTAATCAAAGGTTTATTTATTTCAACAGCTTACAAGATCCTTTCTTTGTGTGTGAAGCTGATAAAATTGGTTCTGAAATCAATGAAGTTGAAATGCTTTCACCTACAAAAGCAGTTGCCACACCAAAAGAAGAAAATACTGTTAACAAAAAGTCTTGGTGCAATATATCATGAATTGATTTTGTTTATTAACAATATTTGGGAAATTTTATGAACATTTCAAGGTTTTAGAAAGTCATTTCATTGCAGCATTTTAACTTATGGTTTTAGTTTTTTTAAACTTTTAAGAATCACATTGGAATGTTTTATATCCCTAATGTTCAGAGAGTTGTAAATAATCTGGGATGAAACATAATCTACAAAATGCATCTTTTAAAATATAACTGTTTTTCAAACACATCCTGTGGCCGTCTAGATTCATCATAGTATGTTTTCTATCCATCAATCCATTATCCATAGTATATACTGTGCCTATATAGTACTGCTGGGAATACATAAGCTTAGTTGCAATTTTTGAGCAATAAACATTTGAATCAAATATCTTGCCAATAGAAAGTTAAAACTGTGTAATCAGAACTTGATAAAGTAAAATCATATTTAAATTCCTTGTATTTGAGTAGTTGTGAGTCTGTTGTGGTATTGTAGGCTATAAGCGTAAATGATGCTTTTGCATATCTATCCTTGTAGTTTCAAGGAATGAAATAATTTGTGTGGTTGCAACATGTTTGCTATGTTAGATGGCTGTAAGTCAGACTTGTGTGTTTGTGTGTGTTTTTCCTGTGTAAGAATGGTTTTTAATAGTTTACTTTGGCTCAAGCCATGTACAAGTCTGACTGTTATTTATGATTGAAAGGGTTAAATCATTTTATAAAATTTCTTTATTTTGACAACGAAGGACAATTTCATGAATAAATGTGCTTGATGAGGAAACATGTTTATTTTGTTTTTAATATTTTAATTAAATTCTGTGTGGAATATATTTTGACAACTATTGTATTGTGATAGTGTTAAAACCAAAATAATTGTATTATCAAAGGTGTGTTTTATTTTATAGATATTATTCTTCATGTGTAATACTTTATTGATAACAAATAGATTTGCATTTTAATTTCCCTGTAATTGGATTGTTAATTTTTATGAATGTTTGAAATATTGTTTATAAATATATCCGGATAAAGGTGCTACTTTATAATGTTATTTGTTTGCTCTCAGTTTGAAAATTTAGCTGTGAATTGTAATAATTTTTCTCTGGTTTTTGTTCTTCTGAAAGTTTATTTTATAATTGTGATTATAAATGCACTGTAAGATTTACATTAAGCTTATTTACTTATTAAAGAATAATAAGTTTATTTGAAAGACTTGTTTATATAAAAATTTTATCATTGTTCATCTAAACTTGTCACTAATGATCCTTTAAAATATTGTTTCAGATTAGTGTAGTTGTTTTTACAATTTTGGATTTTTTACAATGATTTGTTTGACATATACAGTAGCTGCTGCTTAATGTAATAACTTTGGGACTTAAGAAATTTCATAATATCATCCAATTGATAACAATGATTAAATTGAGTAAAATTAAACATATTTTTTATTCCATCAAGGAAAAGGAAAAAATACTGAAAAGGTAGAAAATAAGGGCTATTTAATTTTTTTTCAAAAGTATGAAATTAAAAATTACATTTTTGTTTATTAATAAGTATTCTTTAACAGTTTTTACTTGTATTGTTTTAAAATTGTTTTTTTAAAGCAATGCTGAACACTGGATTTAAAAATATATAGTTGTTAGCTTACTTGGAGCATTCATTGGAGGATTTTTCACTAAGATCTATCCTTGTCAAAATCACTATTTATTATTTAGTTCCACTGCAAGGATTTTCCAATTTTTGTCAAATTTTTCAAAGAAGAGTCATTGAAATTTTCAATTGCACTGTAGCGCTGCTTCCACTCATTTTAGGTTGGACTTACATGACTTTTAAGGATTTCAGTTTTAATCTTGAAAAAGAATGTAAATCCCATCCCATGGGAAAAATGATTTGTAGATGTTTCCTTATAAATGGAACAGACGAATTCTATTAACATTCAGAAACATTGTTGAAGAGCAATCATTTCCTTACTTCAAATCATATGACATTAAATAAATGTTTTTATGTACATTTGAATATGTCAGTTTGGCTTCAGGATTTTGATAATCTAAAAGAGAATGATATGCAAACACATTAAGCAATATCTATTGTGTTATGTTACTCATAATAAAACATGTGTTGCTAACTGTTAGAAATGTGTTGGTCTTTTTTTTTTATATGTATGTGTAATAATTCCTTTGCTCCTTAGTATTTTATTTGTCTGAGTATTTTTTTGAACTATTTGTGTGTGAAAATATAAACTCTTGTTTTAATTTCTAGTGTTACATGTGTAACTGGTAAAAAAGTAGTCATTTATTTAAAATAAGTCACTAATGAATTATTTTCTATTGATTAATTTTAATTTTTGTTATTTGTCTGAAAAAGTCAGAATTAGATCTTATGTAAACTATTTGAGAAACATTGCTTCATGAGGATAGATTTCCCTTGGTGTTTTTATTCTTTTTGCATTTTTAACTGTCTCATGTTATTTTTGCTAAACTTGTGGTGTTCATTTTTTGTTTGTAGTTGTTCCTTATTTTGTGACTATATGATAATTATTTAGTTTTGTACAAATGGGGAATATGAAGCTTTCAAAATCAGGTTTAATTTAATTTAAAACTAAGTTTAGAAAAGGTTCAATTTTTGTAAAATATAAATTAGAAAATATTCATATAAAAAAGTGTGTAATCAATGTGTAGCTTATATTATTAAAATACCCCCCCCTCCGCTCTACACATTAATTTAATGAGCATGGTAAAAAAATCATTTAAATTTCTTTGTGAAAAAAATTTCAAAATTTTTTAAGTATTCTTCATTTTTAATTAATGAATGTCATTTAACAGATGATAAATAAGCAATATTGATTGCTTTTCGTTTAATTTGTGTGTTTTGTATATTATGATTGTTTTTTGTGAAATTCACTAATGAAAAGCTCAATTTGTATTCAGTTGAAGATACAAGCAATTATATCATTACATTTTGGTTAGAAAGAATTTATATGTCTTTTGGTTAGAAGTTATATGACTGAGCAATAAAGAGGTGATTTAATAAAGTTGCTTATGAAATTTAAATCATGATAAATTGTTAATGTATAATTCAATGTGTTTTTTTAATTAGATTTTGATGTACGACTTCCACTGCACACAATTTTATCATTATTAAAAATGTTCTTTAAAATCATGCTTTTGTGTCTTTTTGGATTTTTCTTATTTATGAAAAAGGCATTAAAATTTTACTTCCATATTTATTTCAATCGAAATATTTTATATTTATGTAATTAATTGTGTATGCATTGTTATTATAACAAATTTTAATCCAGTGTTAAATCAGATAATTCATTTCATCATCATAAATTTATAATTTATTCAATTTTAGTTAATTTTCTTATTTTGCTGAAGATCATTATCAATTTAACAGCTTTACATTTCCATTAATAAGATGCAAAAATAAATAATCATATCAGCTATCTTTTGAGATTTATTTAAGAACTAAAACTCCCTTCCTCCACCTCCATTAAATTCAAACTTTTTTTCAGATTGAATAAGGCTTCAGAAAAATTCAAATTATTAAGACTTGAATTTTTGTTTTATTCGTATAGTTACTTTTTAAAATTAAAGATTGGCTTTGATAAATAAATATAAAAAGCAATATAAAAAATTCATTGAATTTTCTCGATCTGGATACTTATCTATGATTGATTGAATTTATCTTGCTTTTAGTTCTATTATAGGAGAAATTCCTTTGTTGTATTAATCATATGGATTGCAGTAATTTTTTGTTTTACATGGTGACCACCAAACTAGGAATGGTTAAGGAATTTCTGGACAGTAAGAAATTTATTCTAACACTGGAATTTTATTCGAATAATTATTATCGAACCCAACAATTCTCTGGCCTTTTTCAATGAATAAAATTAAATATCTTTGACATTGATGTCATTTACTGATAGTCAGAAACAGCTAGCTGGGAGTATGCTTGTGTTTAAAGTATCAACACAGATTTCTGACTGTGGCGAAAAAGAAATCAACTTTTTTTGTAGATTGCATTTTTATCTTTCTAAAACCACACACTTTTATTTGTAAATATATTAGAAAAGAAAGTAGAACAATTAAATTATATCTGAAGCAAAATCAAATTAGAAATAGCATTTCAAAGCAAAAATTAACCTTAAAATTGTGATATTTTGTCGTGTTTCTGCAGTTTTCCTTATAATATAAAGAGCACTTAAGGTGCGAATTTCGCAAAAAAAATTAAAACGTGTTGATCATACATAGCAAAGGCTTGGAGCTTTCCTTCAAAAACTAAAGGTACGAAACAGCCAAATGGAAAACTGATTTAACCAGTCGGATGGCCAGCAGACCGTGAATGCCGTGTGATCAGAAAGATTTACTGGATTTTTTAAATATCATTAATACCGTATTCAACAATTTGCTGTCTTTTTTTCCTATATAGAATGAAATATCGTCGGCAACCATTTGGAGGCGGATATTTACATGCAATTTATCTATATTTTGTTTGAAAACTTACTCCTTCACCGTGAGTTATACAAGTGATATTACATTGGTAGTTTTTGTTAATATATCATTAATAGAGCAAGTAGTTGTTAAACATTATTAGATTGAATAGAATAGGAACAATAATTTTAGTTGTTTTTTTGACATCCTGAACTGCAGTAGAAAAGATAGATTAACTGTTGCATCTAATTTATTACATATATTCTTTAAATGTTTTTAATTTTATTTAGAGTTACTTATTTTTGAAAATGCCAATGAAATATTTGTTATTTTTGAAATATATATATATATAGTCTGGAAGTGAATGCTTTTTTTTCTTTTCCATTGATATGATAAAAATATAGTTGATTTGATCTATTTTAGTAATTGTTATCAAACAGTCCTGAACTGATCACATTAAGCAGCGTATATCTATACTTATAATAAAGCTCAATGTGTGTGTGTGTGTGTGTGGTGGCGCTCTACAGGCCAGACCATTCAACCAACAGCTACCAAATTTGGCTCGTGTATACCTTGGAGGCCGGGAATGTGCACCTGGGGGTTATTTTTTCGAATTTTTAACTAGAATTTTATTTATTTAAAAATTAAGCGAAATTTTGATGTGTTTCTGCTATAACTGCCGAAAATATTACCGCACAAAAAAGATTTTTACATGAAGTTAAAGATAAAACATTTATCTTTTAAATGATACTAATGTTTTAATCTTAAAATTAAATTTCTATTTATAATGAATTTTTAAATAAATATTTTAACTATGTTTTTCAATAATTTTTTACGTGAAAAATAAAAATTAAAATTAAGCACGTTTCGCATTTATGGGAAAAAAATTAGTTTTTTTCAATTGTTTCCATCACATTGATCAAAGCTCCAAATAAAAATAAATTAAATCTTTTTGGAAATGAAATCAGCAAAAATATAATTTTCGGCACGTGTCTGTAGGAAATGAAACAAATATGAAATATTATTTTTTCTAAAAAATAAATTCAAGAAAAATTATTTTATGATCTTTTACACTCTCTGTACAGGGTGTTTATTTATTCCCGGACACATTTTGATGTTTAATGACTCATAAAATAATGAAGTTATAAACAAATTTATGGCATTTATTGATGGAATAACTCATATATTTTCCTTTTCAGGTTTGAATATTTTTACTTTTGTAAATATCGTCTGCGCGTGTGATTAATTTCTCATAATTCCATTTTCCAGTCTAAATATCTGTACTTTTCTAAATATCGTCTGCTTATTAATTGCATTTTTCTCTCTTTTTGTTTTTGGCAACTATTGAAATGTTATGTTTACTTTTGATGTGTTTGTTCTATGTAGTACTTTTGTATGTGATGTTTTATTCGAGCGGATATTAAGGAGAATGCATACACCGCAAGAGAAAGCACATATTTTATGGTGGTCATAGAGTTAATTTCCAATTAACTAAATCACTGACTTTTAAGAGTTAATTTCCAATCACTTAAACTGACTGATTTATGAAAATTTGAATATCACTATTCAATAAAAAAAGGATAATTTTAGATTTTCCATCGATCGCTTCAAAGAAAATACGCCAATCAGCGCGCAGGTTTCTCAAGATTAATTAGCCTAAGATTATGAAAATGGTGAGTTTTTACACATTTTTAACATTTAAAACTTCATAAATAAGTCTTAGTTGATCGTGGAAAATAGAAACATTCATTCATTTAAAATTTGGTGTGTCCAGAATATTTCTCAGAATATGATACCTCATTGCATTAAATTTAGACTTCATAATTTTTGAAATATTTTTATAGGCCGGAACAAAATATTATAATTGATTTCATTTCAATCCTTTTGAAAGCAAAACTAAAAACTGAATTTTATACTGAATCTCAGAAATTTTTGTTGAATTATTGTTTGAGATATTACATAAACTATGAAAAATATTTTGGAGTTAACATAAGACTTAAATACCGAGCGATTCTGTTTGCAATACTCATATTCAATAATATTAATAATAAATAAATAACAATAAAGATGATAAATAAAATAAAACGCTTGGTTTTATTAAAAAATATCTTTATATTAATTGCAATTTCATCATTTCCACTTTAAATTAAAGTTGAAGTTTTACCGGAAATGACAACAAATTAGCAAAATATATATAGTAAACTGAACGAAACGATCTAAACAACAGTATAAGTTTGGTATGACTATCAAAATTTGAAGATTAAAAATGTTTTGTTCGAGAATCTATTAAGAGACCAGTTACTTAAAATATTTAATTGAAAATTGTAGCGATTGGTAATACTGGCGTACCGGCTGGTCGCCAAAGGCGGCTAGTTATAAATAAAACAGATTGCCATAAAAATGTATAAAATTCATTCAAGTCATTGTTTAAAACATTATATTGGTAAAACATTTTTTATTTTTACTTAAAAAAAAAGGAAAAGAGAAAGGAAATAAATTTCATCCTCCCCCCTGTATTATTTAGATGAATAAAGCATTCTGCTAATGTACAGGTGTAGAGAAACTAATAAACATAGAAATATTGTTCAGTATTATAAACTGGAACTATTTTATTGTAAATTAGGTACTTCTGGAGATCATTTAGTTCATAGGGATTAATGCTCGCTAAAATTTTCATTTAAATAATTTATGCAGCTTCATAAAAATGTTTTGAAACTTCGAATTTTTAAAATCATATAACTAATACTATGATAAAAGCTTTACGTTATTCTATTCATTGTGCTATATCTCTAATTTTCTGTCAGCTTCCATAAAATTTGAATTGAAACAGAAGTGTTTAAACTTCAATTAAAACAAAAGACTTTTTTTTTTTTTGCTATAACCAAACATGCAAGTACAGAAAAAAGGATCATTTAGCATTGAAGTCTTATGTGTTCTAAAGAATATTTTTTAAAAATTATTTCTGCAATATTTAAAAGAATTATAAAATTAAAAAAAAATGATTTATAATAAAAAAATCAAATTTTAATTTTATTTTCAAATAGATTAAATTTAGAAATATTTTATTTTGTTTTAGTCAATAAATGTATTTCTGAAAAAATTATGGAATTTAAATTTTATACAATCTTTTGGTCTTATGGAATCATATTCAGTGAAATGTTCTTGACTCTCCAAATTAAGGAAAGAAAGAAGGGGAGGGGCATTTCTATCTTCGACCAAATTTAAGCTATGAAATTTTATAATTCTTTAGTTTAAGACAATTTCATAATTTTAGACTAATCAGCTTTGGGCTGATTGGCATATCTCCTCTGAAACGGTCAATAGGGTGGTTGGCTATTTTATTAAAACTTTCATAACTTATCCAGTTTTATTGATAATAGAGTCGTAGTTTGTTACTAAGGCCTGTTGATTGTGTTACACCATACACCCACTATAAGTGAACACATTGACTTTATGGACTTGGTGGAGGAAGCTCCGTAACAATATTGGCAAGAACAATCATAAAAAATTTACAGTTAACTATTAACACGATTCATATCATGCAAAATCGTTCAAAAAAATATATGAAGATCTGCATTTGTGTAATTGGCTGAAAACAGCAGGTGCCTGTGAAACATCCATACAAGTAGTCTTTTCACAAACAATTTCTTTATATCCAATAAGGAGTATTGTGTTTAAATTGTTCTGTTGAGGCCAAGTTTGTTATTATGCAAACTGTCAAATACATCAATACTCATAAAAAATAATTTGAATTTAAATGATATATTAAATGACAGGCATGAATCTAAATGACATGTAACTGTTATTTAGTTCATTTCAACCCTCGCTTAAATCATATTAATTCTGATTTTATTTCTCTCTCTTTTTTTTTTGACAGATTAGAATACCACAATTTTCAAAACTAAACTAATGTACCCCAAAAATTAATTCTATGCTCGACTTTTATTTTGTAAAATAACAACATTCTTTTAAACTATAATGAGAATGGATGAAAAATTGAATATTTGCTTTCTATACCAGTCTATGTAAGCATTTTATGATATTTGCTTTCTACATCAGAATTCCAATGTTAGCATTTTATGATACAAATGTAAGTAAAATTAAAATCATGAAAAGATACAATCAACACATATATGCTTTAATAAATTTAATATTGATTTTTATTCAACATGAGGATTATTTTTGCTAATAGTGAAGCAACATGCTGCCATCATGTTCATTTGACATCAGTAAAATTCTTTCATATCACACATTTTTTAAATTATAGAATGACTAGAATAATGCCATAAAAATATAGTACACATAAGATGAAAGTCTTCCTTAACAGCCCAATATTGTGCATTTTAAACACTGACTCCCATGTTAGTGTTCAGTTAAATAACCTTGGAGTACACAAATATCTTCACATTTGACATCAAAAGACTGCTAGAGATATTTTCCCTTAACATAAAAAAAAAATCATGTTATGCATATTAAAGTTCAAATCATCTTGTTGGGCCCACTTTCAGAAATACTATGTCACCAAAAGGGTGAGACTTGCTCACCTGTGACAAGTTTTATTCTGTATATAAGCATGAAGCATAATGCTAGCATGAGCACTTGTGCCTTCATAAAGCTTTCTACTTTTCCCAATACACTCTTTCGACTGGAATTATACTATTACTAAAATAAATAGAATACAAATGACACAGACATAAATACAATGATGATTAATAAATAAACAAATATATTACAGTATAATATCTGGACATATAACTGATTTACAGGTTATAATTTCTTTACTATTGCTCCTATACACTTTCAAACACTTCAATGTTTGATGAAAAGGCAATACAAGTAAAGCACGAAAAGTTACATTAAGTATAATTTAAATAATAAATAACATTTTCCATAAATAATTTCAAACGAAACGATATATACATTTACCTTTGAAGAGTGTATATATTACATATTAACATTTAATACAGTATCTTCTGAGAATGCAACATTGAACTGTAGGAAGAAGGATTCTATTGTTAAACATAAATAATGATGGAACTTAGAAAGTAGCTTGATTTATTATTATTTATGTCATTCAGATATAATATAACTAAAAACCTTTAAAAATAATTATGATTAAAACAGAAAAATTTGTAATTAAGAAAATAATCTAATAAAATATTTTATAAAATACTTTTCAACATTTTATGTCACAATTTTTCCACTAAGATAATTTATTTTTAAATTAAGTAAATTTATAAAATATTAAATATTTTTAGAACAAAATTAAAATATAAGCCTATTACCAGTCATAGTCAATAAAATTATATACATATTCATATGTAAACAGTCATTAGATAAATTTCTCTAGTATAAAAATTGTGATCCATGTTTACCCACTATTTATAGCTATTTTTATATTTACCCAAAAAGTTCCTAGTGTAAAAAGATCACTTTTGCCTAAAAGAATATTTTTTGCAAGTCAAGTTAGTTGTGATAGTTGTCTAAAGAACATAGAAATGGAAGCCACAATGTACAGTATTAATGTTAACATATATAAGAAAGTTAAACAGCTCACAAAAGTTCTTCACAAATGGTCATAAATATATGAGCAGCAAATTTGGTCAAAAGCTGGTCATGGAATCAAAAATAAAATCCAATTCAAATATAGTGGGTACACAACCAAAACAGCTGGTGGTTACACATTAAAGTGTTTTAATAGATTTTGTTAACTAGTATATGACACTTTTAATGGTGATAAAAGGGAAAGGAACCATTTTTTCCTTTTGGTAACAATTTTTAAACAATTACATAATATTACAATTCTGATTTGCTATATACTACACATAAAGCACCGAATGAGTTAGCTAAAGCTTTGAATATATGCAGGAATGCAATCTAAAGCTTCTTCCCGATTGGAGGAATCTGAGGGATTATGTAGTTGCCGCGATGGGACGTCTCCGAGACAGTTTCGACCTGAAAGTAAAGTGTCATGAAAAACTTATTTTATTTTTTATATAAATATGAATGCAAATGTAAATAAATAAAAAAAAATATGCAACATTTTAATATATATTTTTAAATATTTCTTTCAGTTATGCAGGAAATTTTAGATATAGTATAATGATTCCTAAATATTTTTTTCTTCTATATTATAATTGATAATAATAAAGCGAACATTAATTATTTAAACAATTTCAAGACAACTTAAGAATGCAGAACTAATAAATTATTGATGATAATATGATTTTAAATTCAATATTTATTCAATTATACATAAAAGCCTTTCTGTATATTTCATATAGGGAAAACATAATGAAAAGAGCAGTTAAGGAATAGTTTTAAAAGTGTGAACAAACCATTTACATTCATATCCTGTCAGAAACATACTTTGCAATGACTGATAAAGTTTAATGATAGTAAAACGAAATTTATTGTCAGAGATGCATTTTTGATAAATGCATCTGATTTTCCAAAGCTAAGTAAAAACTCATGTTTTTAAACATATATTTTTTACAAAAGCACTAATTATTACAAACCTTATTTGTCCAGCAAGCAGAGGATTTATTGCATACAACCATTCATAGACTTCTTTATCACCTAAGGTTTGCAAAAGGAATCCTCTATGTTTTGTCACAACAGAGAAAGTATTTGGTACCTACAAAAATACATTTTAAAGTTAAAAAAAATAACGCTCTTATCATACTTATGGGCAGAACAAATTGAATATTTCAAATAATGTATCTATGATGTAAAAACTTTATGTTATTGATAAAACATATTCCCATTACTTTTAGCATAGCTTCTTGATCTTCACTGTACTCTACTTGGGCTGTAGCTAAATTTATCATGCCACGCTCTACCGGGTCTTTTTCATTTTTATAGATGAATACATAAGGTCGACGCACAACCTAGAAAGCAAATGTTTTTTTAAAAAGGAAAGACATCAAACAAAACTGCCAAACAGGCAAAATAGACTTGAATTAAATTTTGAAACATATTCTGATTTTATAATATATTTTAAAAATATTTGATTTATTTTATAGATAAATATCTCATACAGAGAAGAAGATAAACAGGAGAATAATTTATATAAAAGTACTATAAGTTTTTTGAAATATTTCTGTTTTAATTTTACTCAACAAAATTAATTGTAAAGTTAAAAATATATTATACAAGTGAATATCAAAATAATGGAAATACCTGTTCATAAAGGTGACATTTAAGAATGTGCATCATATGCATTAAAATATAATCCTAGCTACAAATTTTTTTTAATATGAAAAGTATGAGGTTACGTTTTTGTTAAAAACGTAAAAGTCAGACCTCACAGACTTTCAAAGAGGCCAAATTGTAGGAGACCAAAACATCCCGGTTTTTACATTTTCTTAGAGGTACAATGTTTAAAGTCACAACAGCATATACATAGTGCAACAAGATTTAGTTTGGCAAACAAAAATAGTGGAAGGAAGGAGAAACTGAGAAAAAGAAACCAATGGTTACTGAAGTGATTTTTAATGTCTAAAAAGAAAACAGTGACAGTTAAAGTAACCACAGAGGTTAATCAGCATTTGGATTTTCCAATTTAACTAATTATAATTATATGGAACTTTGATAAATAGAACATTTACGGAAGAACAGTAAATCTCAAGTCACTTGTCACAGATGTTAATGTTCAACATTGTCTAGAATGGTCCTATAATCACAAAATTTGATCAATTGATAAGTGGAAAACTGTTATATGGTTAGACAAATAATCTTTCATATTTTCCCTCACAACAAGATAGGCACACAATTGGACTACATCTGCACAAGAGTATGACCATGTCTCCTCCCAACTGACAGGCATGGAGGTAGATTTATCATATGGGCAGCCATAGTTTTCACCTGGCAAACTCATAACTCTGACAGGAATGATTACTAGGAAGAAGTGCAGAAAAATTTCAGTTGACCAAGTCCATCCTAAAATGTAAACTTTGTCACTTGCAGGAGATGGAATTTTCGAGGATGACAATCCTCCTATTCATGCACAGGGAATTTTCCAATCATGGTTTAAAGAAATGAGACATCTAACATGGCCCACACAGTCCTCTGGCCTCAATGTAATCAATTATATCTATGCATATTATATCTATGTGGGTGTGTGTGTACATACTCACACAAATGTATATACATATATAATCAAACATATAAATTATAATTTGATCCTTTGAGTTTGAAAGAATGATTAGCAATTTCTAAATATCTCTTTCTGTATACAGAGGCGCTTATTTTGAGTAAAATGGGGCAACTTATAAATTTCCACTAAATATATTATTAACATATTTAATATAAATTTATATTATATTTAAGCTTTCAAATTCTTTTTTATATCATACTTCAGTGAAAAAGTTAAAATAAATAGAACTAAAGCAAAAAAGTTTTTGAAGTAAGCATTACAATAGAGACGAGAATTTCATACAGCTGGTGCATGATGCTTTATATGAGGATATCTTCCAAAGTTTCTTAAGAACTTTTCCAATTTAAGTAGAGAATATTTTTCAGGAATAATTAATCTTTCAAAATTATAATTAATTAATATCCTAATGCTTTCAATACAAGGAAACAATGTTAATGAGTGCACAATATAAAGAACTATATTGTGCACTCAGTATTATGAAATTATTAGCTGTATTTTAATAATTTCAATAAATACTTACGACCCAATGCTTCACCCATCCTTTTGTTTTGTCATCAAGGCAATTAAGGTAACCCTTTCGTGACACCACAGGACTAACTCTTATCTCTTCCACTTCAGCTACATAGAGGAAACGACCAGAGTTACGATGAGAAGGTGGTCCAGAGGATGCTCTGGAAGGAACCAGATTATTGCGATCCTCTTCATTCAAACCATTATATTTTTCCATGTGTAAGGTCCTAAGGAAAGATCTTTAAAAGCAACACAGTTTCAATACTCTAGGACTTACAGCATAAATCAAAGTTTAAAAGAATCAACATAATAAAGAAGATTATTATAAACTAAAGTAATAAAAGACATTTACTCCTGAGAAGATGAAGATGCCATACTGGAATGTACACTTGAAGATCTGGATATCACATCAACTTCATCAGTAGGAGTTGTAAGCTCATCCTAATAATAAAGATATGTTTTAAATTTAACACATAAGTACTTCACAGTTAATTTCGAACAAATACTAAATATATAATTGAATAATTTCTTCATCAATCTGCCACAAAAAGGAAGATTAAAACAAATGATTTACAAAAAATAAATGTCTAAGATGTTAAATAAAGAAATAAGGTTAGGATTAAATAAGTAACTCCAACAATATATATAGTATATGAATTAATATCAACAAATGACATCTACCATTGAAAACATTACTATGTTTCTGATATATTGCATAAATTATAATTTATATTCTTAAGGAGATTTAAAAACATTTTAGTTCTGATTACATAATAATTATAAGAATTTAATAACAATATGCTTATTATTTTATTGCTTCAACAAAATAATAGATATAATTTTGTTTAGTTACATTTTTTTCTTTTTTAAAGACATTTCAATAATAAATATGAAACATTTTTAAGTGCAAGTTAGGTTCAAGTTAAAATATAGATGAGACAATTAACCAATCTGAATTTGAAACTTCAATTTATACTTTCATAAAAACGTTGGTTACAATATATATAAGGTTACAATATATAAATATTTCATAATATATTTCTTTCATTTCTTAAAGCCAAAAAATTAAGATTTTGCTTACTTTTTCATATTTTTTGAATAAAATATAATAAATTTTACTCCCCCCCTCCATCCCACTTTTTTTTTTTTTTTGAAACTGTAAGTCAAGCTCATCAAGATATTAAATACACAAGAAAATATATCTAATAAGTTGAATGATTATGTTTGCTATTCTTCTCAATTTTTTTTCAGTATAATTTAACCTAGTGAATATATAACTGGATATAGAAAAAAATACACTTCACCCTTTTAATGTTTGAATCAACTGAACATTTTGTATGAGGAACAGGAAAATGAAATTGATGCTGAAAACTTGCAAATAGACATTAGAGGAAAATTATGACATTTCAAATGATGTCATTTAGATCGTTCATGCGCATAATGAACAGAATAAATGCAAGACTACTGTAACAGCAAATTTTGAATGTCTACACAATTTGAATCTAAAAATACTTTGTTATGAGAATAAAAATAAGAAAATATGAATATAAAATATGTTTACGAAATTCCATAGATATGAAGTTCAACAATGATATATTAGTGCTGGCAAACAAAATAACACCTACAGGAATAAATAAATAAAAAGTAACATACATTTTCAAAAATTTAATAACTGTTTGAAAGATTTAATTTGTTTAATTTCTGTCAAATTGAAATTCAAAATTAAGATTTATGTTTCTTGCATATGCATAAAAATGTATATTAAAAAATAAAAAAATTGCAAATGCATAAAAAGGGGGAAAAACAACAATACTAATGCAATGAATTTAACCTTTTTTTGGTGATATACATATAATATTTTTATGCCAGGCTACACATTACAGAATTCAATAATATAATGCCATGAAATAATGTACACAAACAAACAATTGCATACCTTTGTGTATGGTGTAGGAGGTGGTTTAGATGGGATATGACTGTTAATAAGATTAACAATTTTAGTAGCTAGTTCTCTTTCTGCCTCAGTCATTTCCCAGGGAGCATATACAGATTCATCAATTATTAGACGATTTGAAGTTGTAGGTGAAGTAGGAGAAAGAACTAAAGCTGCTGTAGGAAAGTTGCCATCACTTGAGGCTTTTGCAACTAAGTTGCAAGCATCCTTTTCCATTTTACTAATATCAGGAGCATGACCAATAGAATGGTCAAAGCCAAGTTTTTCTCGTAGTAACAGTAGATGTCGCACTCTTTCAACCTATATTAAAATAAACAATTATATTACTATAGATAACTAACTGTTTATTTAACATTAAAATTTTAAATGGAATTAGAAAACTTTAAATGATATTTTAACCGAAAATATATATAAATACAGCAGTTTTGAAATATTCAATTTCAATATAGAAGTCACTTATATATTTTATAAAATTAAGCATGAAAATCAGTCAGATATGAAATAAGAGAAAAAGATT
>JAPMOR010073754.1:651491-676429 GCA_026543865.1 Argiope aurantia | reverse complement strand
GGTTCTTTTTATTAAAGAGTTTAATGTAATTTTTATTCCAGCCACATTTTTAAATTTCAATAGCAATATTTTGATATGATCATTTTAATTTTTACAACAATATTCAAAATAACAAATTATACCTGTCATCATTAGATTTTTCATAGTAATCACCAGGAAATATTCCTAATGAAAGTACAGATGAATCTGAATCATCATCATCACCTTCTGGTGTTGTTCTAATACGACCTTAAAAAGTGAAAGAAAAAGGCATAAACTTTAATTATATATTTATCTGAAATTATTAAACAGACTTTAAAAAATCTGACAAAAAATACTGACATTAACAGCAGTTTAGTACATAATTTCAATAAGTACAATTAGTAAGTTAGCATTTAAAAATCAGTATATACTTCAATCAGTAAATACAGTTAATAAATTAGCATTCAAAAATCCCCCTGAATTAAAGATTTTAAAACAATACTTACCAACAACTAATTCACGAACTTCCTTCCATTGAAAATCAACCATAGGTTCATGAACTAATGTTATACGAATACGTCTTTGAATACCTTGATGTAATAAAAATGTTCCCCTGCAAGGACTGTCATCATTATGATCAACAAATGCAGGCACATATCTAAAAAGAATAGAAGTTATGGATGAAACAAATCACAATGTAAAAGAATAACTACAGTGGTTAAAATATAACAACAGAAGAAATTGTAAGCTTACTCTCCATTCGGTTCAAGCTCACATATTTCAAACCACACTAATAAGTCATGTCTTGCATGAACATGAGTAGTACTGTAAAATAAAATGATACAATACAAAAGTCAATACAATAGGCTAACAAATCAAATAATCTTGATAATGTAAAATTAAATCTTAATCAATATGATTATAAAATGTTAAGAAAATAAACAAAAAATTCTCCTCTTATACAGAAAGGGGGAAAAAATAAAAAGCATCTTGTTTTATATATATAGAGAGAAAAATTTTAAGAATGCCAATAAAAAATTATAGATAAGTTTTAACCTTACACACAATATTAAATCTATGTAATAATAGAAATAACAAACACTACTAGAAAAATAAAATTTTCATTTAAAATAGAATAATACAATAAATAATAATAAAACCTTAAAGACTGTAAAACTCCAAATTTAGGTGATCGAATGGGTTGAGAAATTGGTATTGACTGAGGAAACATTCGTCTAGGAGGTTGTCGATTACTGCAAAAAAGAATGAAAAATTGTTCAGAACTATAATTATTTCAATAATAATTTAATGTTAAGTTTGTGAAGCACATTCTTATTTACTTCTGTTGTGCAACAAAGTCTTTAGAATCTCTATGTAGAGGATGTTGCTGATAATGGCCAAAAACTTCAAAAACTATCGGCTGTGCTTTTATGTATTCCAAGAATGATTTTGTCACTTTCACAGTAATCTATAGGATGAAGAAAAAAAATTATAAAAATAGTATAATATGCATTTAAATATAGAAAACAATAATTAACACATATTACTGTCATAAAAAATAACTTTATATAGAAATTTTTGGAAAAAAAAAAGAAAAGATATATATCTACAAAATTAGTGATTAATCTAACTTACATTTTGAACATGGAAGAATCCAGGGGAATGACTCTTGCCAGTATTTTTTAAAGGTTCAGTAGAAAATGCTTCATCATGACGATGCAAGAAACTAAAAAAACAAATAATTGTTAAGAATTTTGGAAATCAAATGCTAAATGCAAATAAAGTGTAATTTAAAAAAAAAGAAAAATACATACTTAAATTGACAAAAGATATCAGCATATTCTTTTGAAATATTAATAGCTTGTAACACTGTAACTCTGAAAGTGAAATCTTTCCCTAAATGAAGATGAGCTGGATGATCACATTCTTTATCACCATTTTCAGAAAGAGCATTGCACTTTTCATCGGAATGCTTATTGTAATCTTCATTATTATACATATCTAAAGAGAAGAAAGTTTAAGGAGAATTTTTTAAAAACTGAAAAACACAAGGTTCATCATTAGTGCAATAATTTAAAAAAATTCTTTTAAAACTGATACAAAATCATTAATAAATTAGCCTAACCAGATGGAGAAGAAGAGAAATATTTAAAAATATAGTAATTCATTACCAGTTTCAGAATCTTCTGGTGTTGGTCCTTGGCCCTCAACAATTCGTTCCTGAGATGAATTAAAATCTTTATCTGTCACACAATTCTCCTTTTCACTTTTTGATGCCTGGGTAAGGAAAAAAGTTAAAAAATGAAATAAATTTATAACTGTTTACTTACAGAAAATTAAAAAAAAAACTTAAGGCACTTTAATTAGAAGATAATCAAGGTCTAATTAAAAATAATTATATAATTAATTCATGTCCTAATGTAAGAATTTTAAAAGACACAGTCATAGGTATTAATATTGTTGTCATTTTAATAAAACAGAAAATCTCCTTTAAGTGCTTAAAAATTTATATAGAACAACGATACAGGAACATAAGATGCTATATATTTCAAATAAATCATTAAGGATTTTCTTCAATCTATTTAGAAACTTTTGAACAGGTTAAGCAATTTTAATATAATATTTACATTGTACTGTAATATAACTAAAAATATTATAATAAGAACATCAGAGAAATTTTAACAAAATCATATTTAAAAAAAAGGGGGGAAAAAAAAACAACACCTTTCATATAATTTAAATAGTTAATAATAAGATAGACAACAAATTAAAAATACAGGAAGAATTTTTATATAACATTTTTTTGGCTTGTCAAAGAAACAAATTTATGATTCAAATGTGATAATGAAGGGCAGATATTAGCAAATAAATCAGATCTATTGATTCCATAAATATCAATGACTGCTAAAGTTTGTAATTGTAGAATTTAGAATTGGCTTATTTTGAGATAAAGCAAATTAATATCTAAAAATACATATAATATTTAAATAGGACATAATGCAAAATCTGTCATAAATTATAAATGTAAAAAATTACAACTACCACATTTCAAGGTACAAGAAGAATAAAAACACTGCTGTGCTTTAAATTACTTATGAACTTATTATTTATGAAGCACTTATTATTTATGAAGCAAAATATATTAATGGCACAATAATAGTATTCCTTTACAGTTATGAATAAATTATTATAAACTTAGACAAAAAGTTAAGGACATCAAATAAATAAAATACTTTTTTCTGCTTTTGGAACAATTCATCACTAAAGCTGATACGAGCTGACTGTCTGACACCTCTCTGACTCACTTCAGATGCTTCCTCTTCATCTAAAAATATATTACAAATAATTAGACTTCAAATAATAATTTTAGCAAAATATTGATAATTTGTGCATAAGTATATATTATATTTTTCTTTATTTAAACAAAAATATATAAACAATCAGAAGATGCTGTCAAAGCAATTAATCACCATCATTTAAGTATTTAATTAAATCCTAAAATTAATTTAAATATTTTTTAAATTAAAATATTTATTGTTCAGTATAAAGATCTAATATCTCAAACACTGCATATTATGTATATGATAAATATATTATTTTAGCATCTGCCACTTTTAGAAATAAACAATTTATGACAATATATATATATATATATATAGTAAACAGACACTTTATGCAATGTATTCATTTGGATAATTTAATTCTAGATTTAATATATTTTTATTCCAAGCACAATTTAATATCAATCAGCATACATGTTTGAAACGTTTGTTGGCTATTGAAAATAAAATAAAACAGCTTTTGAATCAAATGACATTTATATAAAATAGGGTAATCTTACAATAATATTTTCTTTTTATGAAAAGAAAATTTTTTCAAAATTCTACCAACATATTCCAAATATGTAATGGTGTCAAAGAAAATTCTGAACACATTAATGTAATATTATACTGATATATATATATATATATATATAAGAAAACAATTATTTATAAAGGGTGGGGGATAAACAACTAAAAGAGTTCTTTATGAATATGAAAACAAGCAAGATCATGATGAATGTTATACATCCTAATATTAATTGAGGACATCTAAGAAGAATACAAGGATTTGTATGGATTATATTCTTGATTCCAGTAATTGTTATATAGTACTCCTATAAATAGTAACTAACTTTAAAGTGATACTAAATAATAAATCATTCTACCTTTTTCTTATTTGATGCAACTATGATTATACAAGGATAATAATGTTCTCTACAAGCAAAAGGTAATTGAAATGAAACTCTGATGAAAGGTTTTATTTAATAATGTCTTTGCAAAAGCCTTAAATACATGATAATTCATTTCTTAAAAACTAACAATTTGTGAGAAGTTTTTTTTATATTAATGATAAAATATAATTTTCTTTTGGTCCTTATTTTTGGCAATTATTGTAAAATAAAGATGGAACTTACCTAAAACAGCTTGCACAGCAACTCTCAAGTAACCTTTGACATCACCTTTTTCATTAACTATAGCAACTTTTTGTATTAATGGTACGGGATATAGCAGATTGCTTAAGTAAACAAAGGCCCTATAAAGACACAATATAAATGACCCACCAATGCAAAAAAATATTTTTTATATGCATAAAAAGGAGTGATTAAATTCAAAATATAATATTTAGTTTGTAGTTTTTCAGCATGCACCCAAGGAAAAAAATGTGTAAACTGAAATACAGAATGAGTGAAATGCAAAATTGCAAAAGAATAGAAAATATAATAATAATAATTAAAAAAAACATGCACTTCACTAGTAACTTACCTTCCTATAAGCCTAAACCATGGAAAGCGATCATAAAATGGATCTCCACCAGTTATGCTTTCAACATTATACTCGGGAGAAGTAGGAGAGAGTTCTGCTTCGTTGTGATACATTTCACGCATTAATTCTAAACGTTGTCTGAAAAAGAAAGCATCAAAAATCATGAAGATAATTAATTTGTTATTTGAAAAGATTATTATTAATTAACTGACAAATGTAAGCCATGCAGATAGAAATGCAATAGCTGGCAAATACAAGCTTTTAGCTCACAATTACAACACCAAAAAGCAAACATTTTCTAACGCATCCATTAACAAACTATGGACTTCTAAGTTATACTTTTTCAGTACACTTATCCACAGAGATTTAAAATTAAACATATGTAGAACAGTGAAATTAGAAAAAATACAAGTGAAATATTAAAGCCAAGAAGTTACGAGAACATAAAATACTTTACATTAAAGTTAGTGAATGTATATATGAAGGGGAGAAAAAGTCTACTCAATTTGTTCCATCTGAAGAAAAGTTCTTGTATATAAAATTTTATAGTATTTAATTTATATTTTAAAAGTGCAAAAAAAGCTTTTACTTTTTCAAAATGTTTCATGAATAACCTAGTACAGGCAAACTTATGTAATTAAAATTTAATACTAAACATTAGAAACCTTCTACATCATTTAATATTGTAAAAAGTAGCAATTTTGATATTTAATATATAAAAGATGTAAAATTAATAGATGATTAACTATTTACACCAGATAAAATTGAGAAAACACAATTGCCAATTATATGTAGCTGTAATTTGCTATATAGCACTAAAAATAAATTAAAAAGCATAAATATAAGAAGCCAAATCACCTGATAAGCAGCCTGTACATTTTAAAAAGAATATAAAGCAAATAATTAAAAATAAAAATTTATTAAAAAATATTTAAAAAGTTAAAGCCCTTAAAAAACTTTTTTCAAAAAGATATTCGAAAAATTGGTGGCATAGATTATAAATGTGTTTCTCAAGCATTGTTTTTGCAGCGTATAGTGATTCAAAGCCAAAGTAAATTAAAACAAAAATAATTAAATAATAACAAAAATAGGTAAGGTGACCATAAAAAATATACTTAAATCTTCAAATGAAATAAGATTGAAAGAATTTTTTAATATATTTAAAAATGAAGATTTAAAGCAATCATTTAATTTGAAGCAGATTTCACAAATTTCAAAATGAATGATTAAAAAATGATTAGCCAAAAAAATTAAAGAAAATTTCTTTAAACAATTATGGATATCCATCTTGAATATTTTAGATTACATAATTAAGAAATAAAAAACTGGACAAAATGCCTAAGAAAATACATTGCTAAAAGTAATTATGAAAATGACCATACCAATACAACTTTTAATTACAGTATTGTAATGTATAAAATATGAAAAGCCTTTTTCTAAATTGACAACCAGACAGAAAAAGATTTTGATTGCAAATAGGAAGAAGGAAATATATATGATAAGTATAGCAACTATTAAATATTATACAAAATACTAAGTTTAAATATCGTTAATATTATACAATCTATCACTCGCTAAAAATTTTAAATCTGCATTTAATCATTCTCTTACTCTTAATGAAATTACTTGTAAAATGAATGCCTTTTTTTTCTTTAAAAAAACCACACAGAAAATCTAGATATACTGTAGCTCAATAAAGTTATCAATTTCTTTCTTTCTAGTAAATTCTATAACTTTTAAAGATTCAAAAATTCCTTTTGTTAAACATTCATTACATACAAATAAAAAAGAAAAAAAAAGGGAAGGAAAATTTAAAGAAATCCAGGAAAACTTTTTTCATATAGTTATGAAATTATTAAAAAGCTTTTATAAGGAAAATACTTTCCTAAAAAACTTCTATATGACAAGAATTTTTAAGTTTAAAAAGCTTGACGAATAAGAAATTAAAAATTCCACAAAAGCCAAAAAAGCACAACAGCAAAAAGTGGAAAAAATCGTGTAGATCAAAAAATACAAAATCGTAAGTTCAAAAATACGAAAATCTGTATACAAAACCAGTCTTAAAAAGTTTCTAAAAGATTGGTCACCCCACAACAAAATTTAAAAAAATCAAGCGGAAATGGTACACTGATTCGGCCGACTTGTATAGCGCATCACAAAGTATTTCGTGTTTACAACAGGGTGGCAAGAACAGGACCAACCTGTTTCTGGAAGGAATTAAGCTGTTAATGGTGAGGCCGGCCGAAAGGCGCTGCTTAGCACACGCTGAGATGCATTGTAGAAAATCATCATGACTCTCAGGGGATTCAGGGGAAGTATCTTCATTATAAGTGCTGCGCATAAGTTCCAGCCGACGTCTACAAGTTATTACAGTATAAATTTAGAAAAATCACTTACTTTTCAGCATGCATGCAACAGCGTGTACTACTAGTGAACTATATACATGCAAGGAAAGAAAAAAATTGCACTGGGTAGTAGTTTATTCAGGAAGGTTAATTTGGATGCATGGGTAGAATGACAGAATTACTTACATGGGTAGAAAGACAGAATTAGTTATTTAAACAATAGTAACTAATTCTGTTGGTAAGAAATCAACCAAAACTATCTAAGATATTGGTAACCAAGGATATTATCTACTCTATTATTTCAGATTAAAAAAAAAAAATTCAATGAATTAAATTAACAATGTAAGTTTAACATATGCATACAAAAAAAATTCATTTTTAAAAATATAATATTTTTTGTCTTAATTATACATTATTTTCCTCTGATACATTTGGCGGCACTGAATACAAATTAAACAAGAAAATTACAACTGTCTGCTCTAAGGAGTTTTGACAGTGCATTTGAATTAGCATTAAATCCATTATCATAATAAAATAAATGTTTTTGTTATTTCTCAGTATATTGGTTATCATTAATTCATTACAATCACTGTTAGGGTAATACTGATATAATTTGATCCAATTTAAATACACAGCAATTTCTGATTACTGAATTTTACATATTGCAAAATTCCGATATATGTATGCATTTTAGCAAGGTAATATGACATCTTTCAAAATGATATTATTTATTGCGATTGTTACTTCAACATATTAACCTCAACTGTGAGAAAAATTATGCCCTCCCCGATTAATTTAATGCATTAATCTTTATTTAAAATAACAAAAGCTAAATTTTTGAAAACAAATAATTTCTAAATCATATAATACTCAATTAAAAACAAAAATTACATATATGTTACAAAAAGAATCAAGATGTAATTATTTTGATATTAAATTTTTTGAATTAAATGTGCATAAAAATAACTTTGTATGATTGAATATAATGTATTCAAATCTCTAGAAAAAAAATCCATTAAACAACTTTGAATTACAATTAAAAGAAATAATAATACTATGAAAAGTTATAAACATTTTACTTCAATATCATAATGCTTGACACAATCAGAGTTTAAAATTAGCCATAATCTTTCATAAGATTTACAGATTGTAAATTTAAATTTAATGTCACAGCCATCTAAATCATAAAAAGTGAAATTTATTTCCAAAAACATGTCAAAGCAGAAAAAGAGTCAGACACAGATTTCATGGAGAATGTTACCAGCCTGAAACATTTTTTAGTCATAGCCAGCTGTTCTGAATATGGAAATGTGGAGTTCCATTCTCTAAAATTCTACAAAAGAGACTAATTCTTTTTTGCATAAAAAATAAGGGGCACATATCAAACAACCATAATTTTGGGAATGCATTGAACATCTTGATGAAGCTTAAGATGAGGCATAAAATGTGGTTAGATGGCAGGTAATACTAACAGTTACATTTGCCATGGAATTGCGATGTTGTCAGAATTTACTATAAGAACTGATTTATCCATTTTTGCCAATGCATATTGTGTTAATGAAAAGACAGTCTACAAACATCATGCATTTTAACCTAAGAATACATTCACTTCACGTAGAAAGACATAATACAATAATTTATACTTAAATGTATAATATTAATTTTTTTAAAAATATTCAGAGACACTAGCCAATAATGTAAGAGAATTTGTAGTACAACAATGTATAAATGCAAAACAGAGGAGCAAGATAGTTATTCATTATTTCTTGCTGTAGATACACAAAGACCCATGCATGTCACAAGAAACTGCATAATCTCTATAAATGAGTTGTTTATTTGTCCATTATTGATTTCATGAATATTTTCTCCCTTATGGGTTTAGATGAAATCAAAGAATCGTCTTTATGAATCTTATACAAAGCTTTAGTTATGAAAATTTTCAAAAGGAAACTTTCAGAAACATGGAATACTTTTTTCGCTTCTTAAAAATATCCATTACTATATCTATAGCATGAAATCTCTGGGCTTCGTTCTCATCAATCTATAATCAGGACGTGGTTTGAATAGAATAATATTCTTTCAATTGGTCTAATCTAATTTCTATAAAATTTATAAGTATTATTTTCCCTTTTTTTTATGTAGAAGGAAAAGATTGTAAATAAATGAAAGAATTTTATGATTTCTATCTGATGGGAAAATAATAATAATAATAATTATGATATAAAGCACAATTGGTTAAGCAGATTTCAGTTAATTTTTCAAAAAAAAAAACATTCTTTTTGATAAATTTAAAAAGAGAATATTCATGATAAAAGGTTTATTTTCAATTACATACATTGAATTTTAAACCACCACAAAAATTTTTTGATATAAATAAAATTATTTTGAAAATTTTAAAAGATATTGGTCACTAACGTTTAATAAAACAGGCTGGTGCAGAAAAGGGTGAGAAAGAACTGAAGTATATTTTTTCATTATTCATTTATTTTTTACCAAATATTGTATTATATGTTTAAAATGTAGTTCATTTGAAATAATGCTTGCATTATTTGTAAACTTAGATGCTAAACTTTTTTAATTAAAGTCTTTAACAAATTGGTTACATAATTTCTTTTAAACAAGCAACTTTGATGATTGAAATTATAGATTTTTTTAAAGATCTTTTAGAGTTTCAATACT
This sequence comes from Argiope aurantia, assembly GCA_026543865.1. Classification (NCBI taxonomy): domain Eukaryota; kingdom Metazoa; phylum Arthropoda; class Arachnida; order Araneae; family Araneidae; genus Argiope; species Argiope aurantia. Next base: position 666,639 of record JAPMOR010073754.1, on the reverse strand, counting down.
AAACATTTCAACAATTTACACTTCCGAAATAATTTAAAGGAACTAAGGTATGTATAAAATTTTTATTTTCATATCTTATTCTTAGTTATATCCTTTCTGACTTTGTCATTAATATTACACTTTAATTATTCAATAAAATAAATTAAATTCAGGATCAATTAAATCTCTTTAATCAGAAATGCTAATTTTATTATTATATAGACCAATCTATAAATTAACCAATATTGATCACACTTAGGAAATAGTTTCAGAACTTCAGAAAAAAAAAAAGTAGAAATTACCTAAGTTTACTTAAAGTCCAATAATGAGTGGCTCCATTTTTTGTGTCTTGCACTTCAACTGCAACAATTGTGCGAGGATATGGTCTTTCCATACTTTCTTCAATATCATCATAGTTCAGCATATCTGGTAGCAATGGTGAGTACAGAGTGTCTGTTAGAAGAACAAACTGGAACTGCACCTACAGTAAATAGGAAATAATTATATTCATTATGTTAATAATATATATATGAATTACATATGAATTTCTGTTAAAGTGCTTTATATGAAAATTTTAAAACAATATAATAAGTTGTATATATAATAGTATAAAAAATTAGGTATAAAACAAAAATGTCATAAAAGTTTAGTTTTTATCAAAGAGACACACTAAAGCAGTTTTATGGCAAACAGAACTAACCTTCTTCTTTAATTCAACGCTGATAGCATTAGCTTCTTTCAGAAAAATGGCATTTCCCCACAAATCATCTCGTAAGGAAGTAAACTGATGATATTTCCACTTCTGAAATGCCCATTCTGCAAGCTGATATTGATGTTCATTCCAAACAGGTTCAGCTAAAGAATAAAAAGACATTAAAAGCTAAATAGAAGGAATTATATTTTTTGATGCAATTGCAAAAATTTAATATACAGATGCACATTAAAATATTATAAAATTCTAAAACATTTTTTAAATGTATGAAATTACTAAAGTTTTTTTTTCTTTTCTTAATTAAAGATTTATTTTAAAGAGCTAAAATGGATAAAAGTGTTTACCTTGAGAAAATTATCATCAGATATATGATAATGATATCCAATTTAATATAAAATCTTATACTTACTGAAATCATTGTCCTCATCTGTATTAGTTTCCAGTTCATTAATGCAACATGAACTGTACATGCTAGACATCATTGATTGCTCTTCAACTTGTCTCTGTAGGCTTTCAATTTTTGCCTCATAATTCTGTAATAAAATAAATAGTGCAAAAAAATTTGATAATAGTTGCAGATCAAGATATATTCACACAAATAACCGATTGAAAAAAAAAAGAGGGGGGAGACAGAGTATTTTATTCAGACATACTGCTAGAATCTATTATACTCTGAATTTAAGTAATATAAAGTAACAAAAGGTTTATATATCTATTTTTTTCTTTCATAATTATACATAATTATCTATTCCTATCATAGAAGAAAAAGATATCTTGTATTTTCAATATGTTTACTTTTGCTATATATATATATATATATATATATATATATAGAATCATTATGAGTTTCAAATGTCAGCAGTAGCTTCAGAAAATTAAGAAAAATGTTCATACTATTATGTCCCTTAAAACATTTCCTGTTAAAAAACACAAATATCTTTCTATATATTACAGTTATATATTTTGAAAATATTTTGTTCAATATCATATATTAATATAATATATTTAATTTTATAAAGGGTGACGATAATGATGAAGTTTACAAGAAGTTGAAACTACCGAATTTATCCATTACAGAAAAATGGAAATATTCTACTAGAAAAAACGTATTTGAAATATGTTTCAAAGAAGTAACAGCATCCAAAAATAATGAAATCATATATTAAAATTTTTTATATAATGTATAGCTTTGAAATGCAAATTATTGCATTAAGAATTAGTATGGGATAATTTTAAAAATTCAAGTTAGAATAAATATTATCCAATTTTTTTAGAAACTTAAGAATCAATTATTTTCTACAAAAAGTATGGAATATTTATTTATTTATTTTTACAAAGCTTACGAGAATATTTTTGTCATTAAAGTATTATAAAATAAATAAATAAATAAATAAATAAATTATGAGTATGAAAAAAATTATGTTGACCTTTTTCTCTTGTTGAAATATTTGAACAGCTTCTTCTTTTTCTTTTTTATGTTGTTCTTCAAGAGCTATTAACCTGTAAAAAGTTTCTATAATTGTAAATTCATAAAGGCATTCATATTTGGTGCCGAATTTTGATTAATTTTTAAAATTTCAATTAAATCATATTTCAGTTTTGTACTATGAACTGTCAAAAAAAAAAAAAAAAGCATGAATTCTACTATTCCAAGCCTTGACCAAATTCTTAATTTATAAATGTGTCAAAATTTGTATCTAAAGATTTAAATGTGTGAAACATTCAAAAACATTAAATTTAGCAAAAAAATAATACACATAATTATTTAAGCATTTAATAATAATAATAAAAAAAAAAGTAAAATACTAACTTTTTCTCCATTTCTGTTTTTAGATCTATACCTTGTTTTTCTAACAACTCTAATTGTGCAAATGTCCAATCCACGGGCTCAGTGCCTGTATAGTTCAAAATAGAAGTATCCTTAGGTAAAATACCTAAAATTAAAAATTAGTTTTGTAACTGGCTCAAAGCAACACAAAAGATGTTATTACAATGAAACATAATAATTACTAAAAGAAAAATTCAAATTCAGATTAAACTTACTATTATTTGATGTTTCAATGAAAGATTTCCTACATTCACGAGCTGTGAAAATGAAACAAATAAGATTTTTTTTATTAAATTTAATATTTGAATAAAAGACAGTACTTTAATGAAAGAATTTGTTATATTCCAGTACCTTGTTCAGGATTCTGAAATCTGAATACATGGTATTTTCCTAATATGACTCTGGAACCTGTTTGTAATACAACTTCATCCACCACTTCTCTTCCATTTACATAGCACATAGCATTTGGACAAGTTTTCAGTGTGACAGTTCCTATAACAAATATATTTCAGAGTTGAGCAGAACAATAATTACAAAATACAGCTTTTAAACTCAGAGAGCATTCTCTAAAGAAAGTGATAAAAATGATAACATTTACAATTTAAGATTTCCAAAAAGTTGAAAATTTTTTGATAGAAAGATTAAAGTTCAAAGTCTGTTTTAAATAAGTAACACCATTTACACTTATCTTTAAAATTTTAAAATAAGCAAATTATGTTACATTTAACTTCTCATTGAAATGCATAATATTAATAATGGTACAACAAATAGATAATAAATAAATAAATAATAATAAAAAATACAATACCTCCAAAATTCTCAAACATACAATGCTCATTGAGTATATGCGAACCAGTGAGCTTGATATCTTGAGGTACATTTGCATCGGGACGTCCAACTCTATTCATGGGGGAAAAAGGCAACGATTTTAAAGCAATTCACATTTTAATAATGAGAAAGTACAGTAATTCATCATTACATCCATCTAAATTGCAATGAATACAAGAAGAAAAGTATTATTGGAGTCATAAAAAAAAAAGACTACAACGTTAATATGAATATATTTCAATTTTTTTTTATCAAAAAACATAAAAAAAATAGGCATTCTAATTATTATTTTTTTGATCAAACCTATAAGCAGATATTTAAAAACAGCTCAAGTTAAAAGCTCAGTAATATAAATGAACAATAAAATTATAAATACACTTCAGTTTTATTGAAACAAAAACTATTACCCTGAATAAGAATCAATTTTTAGCAAAATATGCTTTTATTTCATTTTTAGACAAGATAATAATCTAACATTAATAGTAATAAAAATAACCTCTTACTGGAAATTTAATTACTCCAAATGGTATCTAATCTATAAAAAATTCTTGCATCAATTACAGCAAAAGAAAATCTTTTATTTTCCATAATACAAGATCAAAAATAATTGTAATATTTAAAAAAAAACACTTTGATAAATTAAAATATACCTTGTTATGCCATCTTTAATGTAATAAATTAAGCATTCTGACATCAATGGATCTTCATTCAGATTAACCAAATGAGGAGTCTACAAGAATTAAAATATATATATATATATATATATATATATATATATATATATATGCAAAAAATAAGAAATATGACATTTTAAACAGCAATACAAACCAGTTTTTATAACAAAACATTTTTATAAATTTAACTAAAATACTTATATGCAATTAAAATTTTAATCTATATTTTCAATTGATCTGTGGACCATCCCCCATAATTATTATAAATAATAATAAAAATTCCAAATTGATCATAATTATATAATCTAGATTAGATAAATCCATTCTTTTATGTCAATCCATGAATGCTAAATTCTAATCAAGAAAATTCACTCATTTCATCTGCAGCAATTCTATGTTTTGATTTTACAATTTTACTGCAATAATTCATTGTTATATATCACACCCATACACACACGGAAATGCCTGATGATGATGAGAATTAGAATTAAAATAAAAGAAAATATACTTCATCATTTTTAGTAAATTTTCATTCTTAATAATCAAAACTTTAAGCCAAAAACAAGACGCAGACACATCAGATTTCAATGAAATTAATGGTTAAAATATTGTAGATCACAGAATACCTTTTTGGGAGAAAATACTCCCACAGTGTCACCATCTTCTCGTAGGGCCACACCCATCTCAGCAAATACAGCTTCCCTACAAAAAAAAAAAAAAAAAAAAAAAACCGAAGATAATCAGCAAATAAATAAATAATAATAATAATAAAACAGTTTTGGCAAAACAAACTTGAAAGCCAGCATTAATACCTTTGTAAACGTATTGCTTCAGTTTTTTTAAGTTTTTCCTCCCATGTTTCATTTAACTCAGCAATGAGTTTTTCTGATTCTTGTAGCTGTTCAATGACATCTTCACCACTCTGAGAAACCGTCCTCTGTTTTTTCTTATTAATGGCATTCTTGTTGTTTTCATCTAATAAGAAAGTGAGAAAAAATAATTAAATTTGCTTCTAAAAAGCAATAAAATTATTCTGCAAGTTCTATTTAAGCAAAAAAAGACATAAAAAAGTTATCTGTGAAATACATTGCAGGCAACATAAAAGGCAAATATCGTAATAGGAAAGAAAAAAATAATAAAAGAAATGAATGCTTTTACTATTTACAGTGATGAAAAGAAATTTTAGTTTAAAATGCCAGAAATGTAGAATTATATAACACTTAAAAAATGTAAAATTATTTCATTCTAAACATCAGAATAAAATCAAATAAAAGAGAAAATATTTTTTGATGAATAAAGATTATAACCTTAAGATTTATCTGCAAAAGATGCTGGAATTATAAAAAGATACTGTGATTACATTAAAATAATAATGCAAAGAACTTTTTGGCAGAACTTGTATAAAAAATAAGTTATTCTAATAACTATTAAAGCAGTAAAATATTGAGCAACTAGTAAAGCCAAACATTTTATACTTGCAAGCTGAAATACAGCAAACTGAGACTTACAGGCTTTACCAGAATTATCAAATCCATCGACAGCTTCAAAAGCAAAAGAATCAAAATGGTTCTGATTACTTTCACTTGTAAAGGTGGAATTCTAACAATGAGTAATAATTAATAACTTTTTGCATGACATTTAAAACTTGTGAAGTGACAGACATACTGCAACATATACATTAACCCAGTCTGCAATTTGAATAGTTGACAAAGGATCAATAGTATGCAATTTTGCTTATTAGAGCAATTTTTGAAATGAATTCTTTAAATGGTTGATTTACTCAACAAATCCCTGGCATTTTTTTCCCTTGATAAGCACAGAATGGGTTAAATATTTCATAGATATGAAAAAAATGAATCTAACTCAAGTTCATTAGTTCAAGAATAAAATATGGAAGAAAAAAAAAGTACTAAAAATCTCACCATCTGCATCAATGCCACCAGCACGTAGCATTGCTTTAAGTCTTTCAATTTCATCTTTAAGTTCGCGTATAAGTTTAGCATTCGCATCTTCATTAACAACAGCTTTGCAAACAATCTGTTTAGCTCTATCAGCATACCTAAAAATATAAAGGGTTAAAAGATAAGTGGTGTAAATTTAATAACGGATTTATATGAAATTATTCCTACTAGTTTAAAATTCACTTATTTTGATATGTATAAATCCATATGAAAAGAAAGAGTTTATCTCTAAATTAAAAGTTGAGCATATCACCATACATGACGTAAAGCTCTTGTACCTTAATGTACTTAGGGTTTCATCATAATTTATATCAGCAGGACTGATAGCAGCAATCATAGCTGTTTTAGAATTTCCACCTGGTTAAAAGAAAATAAGTTACAAGTCAAATTGCACATAAAGGACAGGATAAAAATAATTTCAGCTTGTGCAAATTAAAATTAATTCTATACCTAGATTTTCTCTTAATAGCCATGTTAGAGCTGAATCTCGATATGGTATAAAATCAGCTTTCTTTTTCTTTTTTGTTGCCTAAACAAAACATGTAAAATTATTTAATACATATTTCAAATAATACAGTGTATTGGATTAAAATATACTGAATTAGCTTAAAAGCGAAAAGAAAAAGGGATGATAAAATGATTTATACTCACAGCCTTCCAAAGAGAAAAAAGGCAAAAAAGAAAGGATGAAAATATAATTAAATTTCAGATTTAATAAAGATTTCAATTTTTTTTTTGACATGATAAAATTTATGATTAAAACACATTTTTAATAATATTGGAAATGCTGAGAATATGATGTTAAAGGATTTAAAAAATATAAGTTAACAAAGAATATAGGAAAGAAAATACTGTATTCAACTTACAATTTCAGCTAGAGCAGAAATAACTTTTCCTAGAGTGGTCAGTGACTTGTTAATGTTTGCACCTTCTTTGAGGCGAGTTCCTTGGGCTCCTGTTGAATCAGCTCTCTCACTACCAGCTAAATCTACCAAACTAATTTTGCTTTGCTAAAAATATAAATATACATTGAATTTTTTAATACATTCTTAGCAAATTCAAATACAAGCAAATGCTGTAAATTTATAGTTTGTTCAATTACTATACACGAAAATCAATTTTTGGTCTGTATCAGAACATAAGAGATTCATATATGTTTTAAAAGTTCAAAATTTTTAAAACAGGCACATTACTTGAAAGAGGATTTTTAAAATTTATCTCCAATGATCAATATATAAACATTGATAAATTTCAAATACAAAGTGAAACAAAATTGTCAGAGAAAGATTTAATTTATGTATTTAAATGTTTTTTTAATGAAAAAAAAAATTTAAAACAAAGAAAGGCTGTAAAATTATTATTACAGAAAAACATTTAGCAATAGATGTATTAATGCAATGTTTTCTCAAATATAGAACACAATTATGTCATATTATTTGGTCTAGGAATTAATTCGTGCCGTTTTTAATAAAAAATTAAAGCTTTATTTCAAAAGCAAAACACATAAATACATTATCAAAAATATTGTCCATCGCTAGCCACTACTTTTTTCCATCTTTCAGGCAATTTACAAATTCTGTGTCGAAAGAATTCCTCACTTTTCGAAGTGATCCAATCAGAGATCCATTTTTCAATATTTTCTGAAGAAGTGAACTGCTGTCCAAGAAAATCGTTATTCATATAATCAAACAAGTAGTAGTCTGAAGGAGCAATGTCTGGCGAATACGGCGGATGGGGTAACACTTCCCATCCGACATTTTACAAATATGTTTTCACCAGTTTTGTGACATGTGGTTGAGCATTATCATGTTGAAAAATAAGTTTATTATGTCTGTTATCCTATTCTGGTTGTTTTCTGGCCAGAGCTTGTTTCAAACGCATCAACTGAAGTCGATAACGTTCTCCATTAATAGTTTCATTAGGTTTCAGAAGCTTCAAATTTTTTTGGTTGTCCAGGTCGTTCTTGGTTTTCCAAGCCATAATCACCACTTTCAAACCGTGCAAACCACTTCTGACACATTCACTCAGCTAGAGCATGGTCACCATAAACGTCCACCAAAATATGATGACTTTCGGTAGCACTTTCCTTCATGTTAAAGAAATGAAGAAGAACCTCCAGCAAAAACACTTTATCAGGCACAAAATTTGACATTTTCAGTTGAATAAAAATTGTTGTTTACGCTTCAACCAAATAGCATATACTAAACTAGATGCACAATAACAGTAGTTTTAAATGCATGTTTGAACAAACGAAACTATGGGACAATAAGCTAGTTACGCCATCTCTTGTAAAACCGCACGAATTAATTCCTAGACCAAATAATAAGATAAGAAAGCCATATTTATGTAATAATTAAAAATTAATAGCAGAAAGTAAAAAAAAAAAACTTTGAGAAAATCTCATAGTGTATTCAAAAAGCATATTTTTTATTATTATTATTCCAATGTTATGAATGTAAATAAAATGAGAAACCAAGATTAACTTATTTTTTTCTTTCTTCAACAATTATTAAACATTTCAACATTTGCAGACAAAGTTGGAACATTTAGGTATGCAATGAAGACTGAAGAGGGGGTGGGATGAAATTTGTAAAATTCATTCAAATAAATACATGCAGACACTTGCATTTAAAGTTTAGGCTTTACAAAGGCCTCTTTCTGAAAAGATAAAGAAAGCACTTAAAAGTCATAAAGTCATTTTCTAAATATGCATTTCCAGGTTTAAATTTTTCAATAAATTTCTTTGTTATCTTTGGATATAGGTATATTTGCAAAAATTACAAAAATATAACTTTGATGATGATGACTTTAATTAATTAATGATTAATTTGTCTTTCAAAATAAAAAAAATAAAAATGTGTGTGTGTGTGTGTTTTTTTTTTCGAAAATAAAATCAGATTGAAGAATAGCCAATCCTTCAAAATTGGATAGATAGTAATACAAAAGCTTGAACATATATTTCAACACAACAAATGAATATTTCGATGTGCCATCACCTACTTGATAATGAGATATTATAAACATATTTTATATGAAATAAAATTTTTGAACAAAAATATACTTTAATGCAATAAAATTAACAATACCTTTTCAGCAGTGAGACCACTAGTTTTGTCATGTTTCTTCTGAGTAAAAATAATGGTAAAAACAGCATGAGAACGACTACTTGTTTCATTCATGTTGGTAGCTGCCACAGTTCTAAAATTGAGAGAAAAGTAATTTAATAGGAAAATAAAACATATGCATAAATTCATTTCCAGCAAATGTATATTTAAAATTTTTTGGATACACAATTATACAATTAATCACAGGCATAAAAATAGTAATTACATTAAAGTGGAAATCAAAATAATGAAAGTAAAATAAAATGTCAGTATTTATAAATTAAACAAAATGAATTAAATAAACACACACTGATGAATAATAACTAAGATGCTTTCAATATTCTGAATAATATACTGCCTAAAAGATTTAAGCATAATAAGAATTAATCAGACATAAAGTAGATAACAAAATTACTTGATCAATATTAAAAAATGTAAAAGTAATATCATGCATTTAAGCTACAAAGATAAAATATATATAATGAATTTGAAAAACTTACCTAGCTTTGTTTCCTTCATCCATTAAATCATGGATATCTTGATATGAAGTAACAGCGAGTTTAGAAAGATCTTCAACATATGGGCCCAATAAAGGATGTTCTCGGACTCTGAGGTTATTTTTATTTTTTGGGTTTAAAAGATCACGAACTCTTTCACAATATATCTCCATATAGCTTACCTATTGTATGAAATACATCAAACCTTTTCATATCACATATTACAGATGTATTATTTATAATTAGAATAAATTTTTAATTATTTTAGATATGTTTTATAGAAAAATAAAACTCAAGGTCACATTAAAAAAATCAACAACAAATTCTTTAGAAATATTTTTGTACCTCAACTGAATAAAGTGTATCATCATCGTGAGCATTTTTAATTTTTCGAAAAAGATCTTTGCATATATGAGGAATTATTCCTTCTTGTCCTTCTTCTTGTTTACCCATCATAGTGTAACTTTTGCCAGCTCCAGTTTGACCATATGCAAAAATGCATACATTGTATCTAAAAAAATTGAAAAATAATAAAGAAATCATAATAGCTATTACAATAATCATACCCTCCCCTCTCCAACAACAATCTAGAAATATTTTCTATCAAATCAGAAACAAATAAATCATATTGCTGAAATGAGGAAGAAAAGATAACAAATATCTATAAAAATATATATACCCATCAAAAGCATGATGCAACATTTCTTCTCCAATGTCTTTATAAACTGTTTCTTGAGATGCAAATGCTGCATCCGTTGGCTATCGTAAAAAGAAAAAAAAAAGTTTAAAGCCACACCTAGTAACTATAAAATCAATGATATTCTGAAAAATTTATAAAATGTAATAAAAATAATTGTCTTCTGACAAATTTAATACAGTTTAATATTATTACTATTTTATTGAAAAGAATTTTAAAAATAAGCTTTTCTGGGATTAAAACTATTTTCAATAACAATTCTGGATTCTAAGTTTAATAAAATATTTTTAGAAGGCAGCAAAAATGTTTTTTTTAACAATATAAAATGTGAATTATCTCCAAAAAAAATTAAAAGACCAATTATCATGTTTATTTATGTACTTTATATTTTAAAAATAAACAAAATGGTTTTTCAAAATGAAAATAAATCTTATTTTAAATCATAAGTTCAATAAATTACTCATGAAGATTTATATTCATACTAGTCAAAGATTATTATATTTAATAATCATCTGGTATAATATGGTTTCTCTTAATTCTGAAATTAAAAAAGATATAAGAAATATTCAATTATTAAACCAAAGATTGCTGAAGAAATACTTACATCAATAGATAAGTAAGAGTAGTCATAGTTGAAACTTTTTATAGCTTCCTTTGTATTTGGAGGACTTTTAGGATTTACAATAGCTAGAAAGAGAAAACAATATATAAGTGTTCTAATTCAAGCACAATATATACCAAAAAAATTAAATAAAAAGATAATATTTACTTGTTGTGTTTCCAGTCATAGATATGATACATTTGCATCCTTTATGAATTTCTCTATTATTAAAAGGGCGCACCCTTACAGCAACTTTCACTGATGTCATTTTAGGTTTTTTTTATTCACACTATTGAAATTCTGCAAATAAATAAATAAAAATTAAGTAAGTATATTTAAGGGATATATATATATATATATATACACAGAAAAAATAAAGAAAAGAAAAATTGAAAATTGTGATAAGAGCAGATTCTAAATATATATATATATAATGCAAATCTATTCATCAATATCAATTACAGACATGGAAATTTATAAAATTAAAATAAGAAAATAACAATGATATTGCTTTTAAGCATTTCTGTTTACATCCTAAAAATACAAAAAATGGTCAATTTTTAATATATATTCTACATATTATTATATAATTCAATTTTATAATAGTTTTTAAGCTACTGTTTAGAAAGAAAATGATGATAAACACATAAAATTTAAAAAAAATGATATACATAACATTTAATTAGTGTTAACTAACATAAAGAACAAGGACACAAAACATATTTATCTGGATACAGAACAAAATAAACATTAATTTTGATTCATTTCAGTTTAAAACAGAACATAACACTGTAATAAATAATTACATACAACATCTAGAATAATTATAAGGATCTTACTTGATATATATACAACAATCTAAAAATTATTTAACAAAGATCACTGATTCAGAAACTCCGTCAAATATATATATTGATTTTTTTACAGAGCCATTTTGAACTTTTACCCATTCTAGAAAAGAATATCACACACATTTCAAAATAAATGTCATGTATACTAAGCTGGATAACATCTAGAAGGCACAAGATTTCTAAATGTAACTTTAGTCAAAGGATTCAATATGTCTGCTTTGTAATTTGGGAATAAGACCTTCTGCGTCACAGCTCTGAACAGCTTTCCCCCATATACAAACCAGCAGCTCTCCCCAACCAATAGTAGAATCACCTTGCATGCCCACTCACCCCAAAAATCAATACTCAGCATCTAGACTCACAGAGATTAGAAAGCCTGCATTACTGCACTCTCGTTCACAAGCTCCTGCTTGTTAAAGACATTGGGTGGTCACTACCATTTTTATGGGTTTTTTTTCCCTCATAGATAAGCTTTTTTTATAAATATTTATTTTTTTATAGGCATATGATGTCAGAATACCTCACTAATTAAAGGGAAAAAAATAAGAGTTATCTGTTAATGAAAAATTTTTTAGAGCTAAACATGAAAAAAAGTTATTCAGTAATTAGAAATAAAATAAATTTTAAAACAATACAGAAATGAGTAAAAAAAAAAAAATGCCTGATTATTTAATAAAATTGCTCTGCACAAATGGAATTCTAATTAATCATCATACGATGTAGTACAACAAGTACTTAAAAAGGACAAATATATATAAATTAAGATAAAAATTGATAGACACAAAATACAGTTAAATTTTTCAACAGAAAATTAAGTATAATAAAAACAGTCTTATATGTGAAAAAAGTACCAGAATTATATTCTTGCAATGAATTCTTGATTAAAATAAAAATATTTCTTAAAACTTACTTAAATTAAATAGCAGAGCTATTATCATTTATTTTTAAAACTGAATTTAATGAAGCAAAAATTTATGTGAATATTTTTTGATAAAAAAAAAAATTTGACTTTAAAAGTTGCCTTTGTTTCATTTTTAAAATTGCCCAAGTTAAGAGCAAAAAATTTCATTTACATATCTTATATATATATAATTAATTTTTAAGCAGCAAGATTAGTCTAATACAATTTTGAAGTGTTAATACGGTTATTTTAAATTGTTTCTACCAGAATATTGAATATTAAATATTTAAATCAATAAATTTATCACTTTTTTTTTCTCTATATCACTTTGTTACTTTTATAGGGAAAAAAATTCAAAATTTAGTTGTTTACATTTTTTTAACACAAAGGGTGGCTGCTGTCCTTTAAAATATTAAAATTATCTATCCATATACTTTTTTTTTACATTAAATTCACTTTCTTTTCCAATAAAAAAAAGGTATTAATCTAATATTTTATTTACAAATATTGTGCAGCCTTAATTCCAGTGAATTTAGAGCAGAATAACTTCACAAAATAATTTAACTAATTTAAGTCAAATATCTTTAAAGAGGGGGTTAAAAAGCATTACAATGAATATAATTATTTGACATTCCAAGTTGGGAAAAAAATTATCATTACATTTTAGATAATACCCAAAATTAATGAGATTAAAATTCTATTTAAAATGTATTAGTACTAGTGGTGTATTTCTCAATAAGCAGTTATGATTTTTATTTGCTGTTATCTTCTTAGAATGTAAGTTATTAGAAATTGGTGCTTTCTTAAATATTTTTCTTTTTCAAAAGATGTTATTGGTCTATTATATATATGTATACATTCTAAAACATTTTTTTTCATAATTATTAATTCATAAATAATTTGAGAAAAATATTTTTTGAATTTCATCATAAAAATAAATATTTGAAAGGTACTGAAAGATTAATAATATTATAATTACAAAATAATGATATAGAAGTAATTTTTAAAAATATTCTTTCTAAACTGAATATATCAGTAAAACATATTTTTAAATAGAAATTCATAAGAGATAGATATTTTTCAAAAATCTGAATCACTAATTTGGTTAAATAAAATTGATATCCTAAATAAATAAATAAAAAAACATGTCATATGTCAAAATTTTGAATAATCGAAATTATTCCTTAATCAAAAACCTTTTGAAATTTTCATACTATACTTATGGTAAGATTCTTGGATTTATTAAACTTTGCATCATGAAGCCTGTATAGATAGGTGGATCTTCCATGAAAGTTGGGTTAAATCCACAACTTTTTAGTCACAAAATTTAGAAATAATTATAATGTACAACCTTACTTTATAATTAATATTTCTCAATTATGTATATATATTGGATTTATGAGCACATTTTAACATTCTAATCTTATTTAAAATTTTTGAGAAAATTCATAGGCCTTATTTATAAATATCAAATAGTAAAATTGCTTTTCCTATTTATTTAATATCTGCAATTTGTCTTAGTTCTTCACAAAGTACAAGGAGAATAAATAACTTTACATATATTCATTTTAACCATCACATTTTCAGATAAGTTTGTATTAACAGACCCAAGTGATTATCTGTGGTTGCATTATATATCACAATGTAGCTAAGCAGCATTTTTCTGTTTTCACTCTATTAAAATCTACAATTAAACATAATTTCTAATTTGTTTCATATTAAAAGGCATGATTTTTTAAAGCTTTATTGGAAAAGCAGCCAATGTTACATAGCAAGGACTCTCCATAAGGCAATTGCAAATGATGCTTTTGCCATTTTTTAAAAATTTATCTAATGGGAAAAATATAAATAACTAAATTTTTTTTCGAGCAATAGCAATTTTTGGAGCAATTAATAATTATTTTGGATTAATTGATAAAAATGAAAACTTTGCAAAAATTGTCTTTTGTGCCATCAAACTGAAAAAATTAGCTTCTTCAATTTTTCACACCTCAAAAGCATATTATTATTTATATGTATATTTTTATAATATTCCATGATTATAATATTTTAAGACTCCAAAGATTTGATCATATATCAAAAAGCAGAATTTATTGCCTTTAAAAGACTATTTATCAAAACTTAAAATTACTCAATCAAAATAATAGGTTGCTTGAAGAATTAAATACTGCATAAAGCATTTAGATTTAAAACAAAATTTAAATTTTGTGTTTTTAAATCTTTTGTGGTATTTGTTTATTAAATGCTAGCAAGGGAACAATAATCAAAGACTGCATTCCAAAGGCTTTTTCATAACTAATGGCCTATAATTAATAAAAAAATATAATTTTTGATTCATTATGATATTTTGATTATGATTTGAAATGACTTAAAAATATTAAAGAAATTATTATTATTACAAATAAGAAATTATATAATGCTTACAGTCAAAAAACATTGTTAAGAATACAAATATATGCATTACCGACAAAAGTGCATATATATATATATATATATATATATATATATATATATA
>JAPMOR010073754.1:589142-651391 GCA_026543865.1 Argiope aurantia | reverse complement strand
AGAGAGAGAGAGAGAGAGAGAGAGAGAGAGAGAGAGGAGACAGCACAATTTCAAATTCAAAGGATTTCATTTTTAAAAAGATAATTAAATAAGACAAAGAAGAATAAAAAAGAGTATTTTAAAAAGGTAAAATTTTTATTTTTAGGATTTCATTACTGTCTTACAAAATTTTCAATGAATTAACTAATAAAAATAAAATTTAGTCATGAAAATTCATTTTTTTTAACCTTACAATACATCAGTTGTTCTACATAAGATCTTATACAGACTCAATTATAATTGATTATATTTAAATTCACTGGTAATTTTTTTTACCACTAATAGTTTTTTCAATAGTTAAATTGTCTCTTATTTGTATGAATGAAATTAGCACAATTTTTTAAAAGGGAAAAAATATTATCCAACAAAACTAAAAATATCATAAAATATTGATAAAGTAAAGATGCTAAGAAAACTTTTTCAGGAACTCATAAAGGCTTCCAATAGCACTAAAATTAAGTAAGAAACTCATGTGCTATATATATATATATATTTATGCATTGCAAATGCTAATTGGATAAAGGTTTTTATAATATAATCTGGGCCAGTTGCAATGATTTATCTCTTTGAATGCTGTAATGTCAATTTTTATAAAAAAAAAAAAAATAACATTGCAACTTTTAACATGATCAATTAATTAAATACTTAATAAAAGAAGGAGTAATTTTGAGGCAGAAAATAAATAGCAATGAATGAATTTATTTAAATAACTTTTAAATTTTTTATTTAATATATGTAGAGCAAAATATAACTAATACACATTCAAAATATAACCATTTTTCTACTGCAGGTTTAATTAATATGAAATGTTTAACTGTACTTCCAATAATCAGATTAATACATTTTTTAATAATTCCATTTCCAAAATTATACATTTCTAAATCAGACTTTTCTGAAAGCTTTTCAAAAAATATTCAACCCATTAATGGCTAAGTATCAAACCAACTATAATTGATGAAAGAATTAATAAAATTATATGAAAAAACACATAAAATTAAAAACCTTAAGAAAATTTCTTTAGCAATTAACATGGTTTTGTAAATCAACCTGTTTTAAACTCAGAACTGACTTTTATAACAGAGTTAAAAAAAGAAAATAAAAAAGAAATAGTGCTAAAAATAATAAACACTAATACGATTGACAATTATTATGACTTTGATTACGTAATTTAAAAAAGTAAACTACAAATCATATGTATTCACAAAAGAAAGAGAGAGTAAAAAGCACACAAAATTTCATAGGGTACCAATGAAACTAAAAAGAGCAAATATAAAAGTTTGAAGAAAACAGAGCAATTTTCAACTGCCACTAATTTAAATCAAAGTTAACAATAACAGCAAAAGGTGAATTAATTGATAAAATTAAATTATAGAAATGAAAATTTAAAATCAAATAAATGGAAAATAAATTTAATAAAAAGGATAAAATTTAATAGTTCTAAATCTATAATTTAACTTTTTTATTTATTTTATAATATGTGATTTTAATAATAGATTAAAATGTACTGAATTTTAGCTCCCCTTCTATGATTAAAGAAGTATAAAGATCACAAAAATTAATGATGTAGGAATTATGGGAAATGGAAAAATAAAATACTTTAAACTTAAGAAATTCTTTTAAATATTTTTCTATAAAAACACAGTCAAATAATAAATAAGATTATTATATCTGTAATTTGAAAAACTGCTTAGTATGGAACTTGTATGAATAAGTATAGAATTATAAGACATATTATTTTTTTAATTGAATATATACAGAAAAAATAAAATGAAGGGAGGAAAAAGTATAAATACAAGGAAAAAAACTTTTAACCTAATTAGAATTTTTTTAAATAACAAATGAGCAATTTGAAATTTACTTTAAAAAAATAGAATAAGCTTTAATACATATTGCAAATAAAATTTTTTGAAGATGAACTAATGAGGAAATATACAAAATAAGCATTTGTCTGAAAATTCTTAGATTAGGTTGGTTGTTAAACTTCCTATCCAAAATGTGACATGTTTGAATAAAAAAATGATATATTATCGAGATTTTAGTAAAATTTATAAAATTCAAACCTTCATAAATGAAAAAACAGCACATAACATTCCAAAAATCATATAATTAATATATAATGCATGAAAAATCAAGGAAAAATTTATATTAAATTTACTTTTTTGCAATTCTATAATGATTACATGATAAAATGTATAGTTTCTTTTATCTCTCTCTCCCTCATACATACATACCCACATCAGTTTAAATTTTTAAAAAACATAAAATTAGATGGAAACAATAATCTATCATACTTATATAGTAGAAATCAGTGCAAATTGTCTAATGAGGTGAGGGAAAAAAATGAAAAATATATTATAAAATTATGATCAAACTTTCTGTCAAATCTAAATTGAGTAAAAATAAATTAAAATTAATAACTCCTAAATTATTTTGACCTATATTGTATATATAATACTGATTCGTTTTTATAAAGAGCATGGAATTTATTTCATAAGAATGCTGTGACAGACTAATTTTACAATTTTTATACGTTTCTCCAGACTTTAATATGAATGCAGAAAATAAAAAAAATATGAATAAAAGCATATTATTATTTTTTATATTTTATATGCAATGTTAAAATACGTGTAATATTTCAAAAGTCTTTGAAATTTGCATTAAAATTTAAAAACACTGAGTAATGCTACAATTTTTCTCAAATAAAAGCAAACAGATCAACGCCCTATAAATCCTTAATTAATTACAAGTAGCTCATTAAATTTCTGATCGATACAATTTTTATTTAACAGGGCTCATTAAATTATGGAATTAAAATGCTTTATTCTTACCGGAAGAAATAAAAAAAAAATCTACAATCTTTTATAAAGTTAAAGCCGGTAAAAAACTTCACAGATTTAATTTATTCACAGATGATTTGATCAATATGCTTACAGAGAGGTTTGAGAGGAGAGAACCAAATAAAAGTATACAAAGGATCATAAAATAAAATAAAAAACGATAATAATGATCAACAGACACACACAAAACTATTGTACTCACTATTAATTTCCATAAGTAAGTATGACTGTATTCAAAAATGAAAGGTTTTTACCTTTCATAAAATATTGTTTACAAATTTTTAATAATCAATATTGTCGCTGTCATTTTATTTTCAGTACAGTTACAGCTAAACTTAAAGGGCTTTAACCAAATTATTAATAAAATTTTCTAGATGAAGAAATAAAAGCATAATTTATTTAGGTAATGATAAAAAATTCAATAGTCATATAATGATTTTTAAGTTATTTTTGAAAAATCCAATCTATTCATTTATGAAAAGATTTCTACAATGTTTTGAAAGTTAAACTGAAATGAAGAAAAATTAGATTTCCGAAATCAAAACTATGTGAGAGCGGTGTTCTTGAATGAAATATTATATATATGTACATAACAGACATATATATTGTACAATGTAATTAATAATTTCTATATTTTATTATTATTCATTTGTAATTTTAAATATTGTCATAATTATATTTTTAATGATAATCTTTTTTAAAAAATAGTTTGAAAGTGTCCTGACAGCTGCAATACGGAAATTTGCGGGAATGCATAAGAACATATCTAAACACATCGATTTACATAATGAAAACCATAATACCAAATTAAATTATATACAAAACAAAGTTATGGAGTTATTTCCTTTCGTAAGTAAGAATGCTGCTTTCAAAGCAATGGCTTCTTCATAAGCAATGGTTTTAATTTATTTTAAAATTTTATTAACAAATTGAATGAATTAACCCCTATGCAATTTATAAAATAACGTATTTCTATATGTCTGATTTTCTGAAATTTAATATATGGAATTTTAAATCACTCTTGTGTATGAAGTTCAATGATATTAATTAATGAATATGTTTTAGGGATATTTTTTAAATGTTTCCATATCAAATTTATTACATTCTTACAAAAATTCCACTATTAAAATAGAAAAGTTATTTCAGAAATTTAAAAATTTTATATTGACTCGGTAGTTGCAGCTTGTAAATTTTTACTGTACTATTTATTTCTTTTATTAATTTACTTCATTGCTATATTTTATAGATTTTCATAAAATATTTCAGAAACTTCATTGGATTTTTGGTTATAATACAAATGTTCCCATTATAAATACATCATCTGCTACTATTAAGGGGATTTTCTTTGCTGCTGGATCTATTGGAGTTTGGTATGATTGGATTGAAAACAGACAACATATGTTTTCTGGTCATGTAAGTTTTTATTCCAATTTCCTAATCCATTCCCTTTATTAAAATTATCTATGAATAATTCTTTAATTAAATATTACAGTAATCTGATTTGCATCATCAAATGATATCTAGTATGGGAAAGCTTCAATGCAGTCTAGATATTTACAATTTATATTTCTTCCTTAAAAAAGAAATTATGTTTCATCATTGCATAGGATCAGTAACATGTTTCAGATCTAGCTATACTTTCTCAAACTCTACTTAAAGTCTTTTTTTCAATAATTTTAGCAATTTTTTTATATCACTAATATTTCAATTTAATAAAAGTTTTAAAAAATTGAAGTATTTCTTTGATAGCTTTTCTTTAATTAATATGAAACAATATAATTCTTGAGTTATTGCAAATAGTGACTAACGATTCTAAAATTTCTTATTCCTCAGAAGTGTATTTTATTTTCAATTAAAAAATTTTTTTTTTGTAGTATGTTTAGAAGTAATCTTGTGTGATTATACATTAGAACTGAAATTTATCAAATAAAAAAGATTAAAAAAATGATTTATTATTTTTTTCAGTGTAAAGCATTTTTAAAGTAAATGGATAATATTTTGGATTTTTTTTTATTCAGCATGCCTTTATTTTAAAAAAATTCTTTTTTAACACAAGATTTAAAAAGCATTATAATTTTCTCCTGGTTATTAGAAATATGGAAAGTAAACATAAAAGAATAACTTTTTAAAATGAAATTTAGAATATATTCAGATTGAAAGTCTTACCAATAGTGATGCAAGACACTTTTTTAATATATATATATATATATATATATATATATATATATATATATATATATATATATAAGATAGAAACTCATAATCTTATAAAGTTTGGACAAGCAGATATATTTTTAAAAAAAATGTCTTTATATATTAATTAATCCATTTTTTAGTAAGCTGATTATTTTTTTCTGCTTTATGAAATTATTTTTATTTTCCTGATTTATATATTTTTTTACTACTAATTTGTTTTTATTAAATATATTAAAAAATTATTCAGACATTATATGATTATTAATGGAATGATGATTTTTATTAAAATAGAAATGTTGATTTATAGTTTTATAATAGTTAAAATATAAAATAATATGTGAAATTTATAGTTAGGTAGCAAATTCTTTATTATTTTAGAATCATCTACCAATGATGTGAAATTTATATTTGTATATTAAAAAAAGTATTGATTTTAGTTCTTAAAAATGTAATTATTTCTTAGTTAGGGATACTAATTTAATGTAAATCATTGATGATTTATATTAAATTAGATATGACAGATTAACATTTTGTAAAATTGATTATCTATTTAGGCTATAAATATTCTTTAAGTGTCATACAAGAATTTGTAAGCTTTTTGATTGAAGTCAACTTTCTTTCATATTACATATGCTAATTATGGGATGATTTATATTTACATTTTTCCTTTCTCCCATTGTTACTTCTGCTTCCTCTTTTAAAGATTCATCACAATTTTTCCTTAAGATTTAATCAACTTTTTACATCTGCAAGGTCACCTTGTCTCATCTTATTACAAGTTTTCTTTTTTCAATTTATGTATCAAAACTTTCCTGATAATTTCCTCCTTTGCCTGGAATCATTTTCTGAATGTCAATCTAGCTTATTTTTAAATGAACTTATACATCAATCTTTTTTTTTTAATGTAAAAAAAGTTGATAGTCTATTTTTAAAACTGTTATAGGGAATATGGTATTTATTAGTTAATTTACATGTTATTTTAAAATTAGTAAGTCGCTTAGATATGCAAACTAATTAATATTTTTTATTAAAATTGTATTTAATAAAAATATTAATTATTTTTTATAATTATAAACAAATGCTAATAAGTTATTAATTATAACTCCTCCTGCAATTAATAGATTACAAGTTGATAAAAGCAGCAATTATGTACAATGCTGTTAATTAAACTTAAGATTTATGATATTTGATATAATTTATCTATTGATTAATTATCTAACATGGTGTTTAAGAAAAAAAGTTATTCTGAAAAATTGAATGTTCAAAATAATTTATACTCATTTTGCTACTGATATTGCAAGCACAAATTTAGAATTGTTTTAAAAAAGCATTAAAGAAACACTTTTATAGGTAGCAAGTTATTAAACTATTCTATCAATAACTTTGATTACAAACTTGGAACAATTATGTCAATTTAACTTGTAGAAAAAAAGGTTTACTTGAGAAATGATTTATCTAAATATTTCAAAATCATATACATAGTTAAGAATTTTGGATTATTAGTTGATAACACATCTTCATTAATAAAATAGGATCTTCATTAATATATTATGAATGTTACTTCAGAACTATTAGCAATAAAAGGTTAATTTGCTTTCAAATTAGCTTTTTATTAACAAAATTGGTTACTTAGTTTTTTTTTTTTTTTTTTGCTAAAATATATCAATTTTTTAAAACATTTTAAGATATTTGCTTTAATTTTTAGTAAATGTTTAGTTTGGATTATTAATTGAATGAAATCAGTATAAACTATTTTGTTAGGAATGAAGAGAATTTTAGAAATTTTTATCTTTTTTAAGGTTTTCCTCTTAATGTGATTTATGAAAGGGCTTCAGTCTTGTTAATGTATTTTAAGTTTGATTGATTGAAAATTATTTATAAAATATTTGTTCCAAAATCCTGATCATGTTACATTGTTCTTTCTTATTTTTCTAAACCTCTTATGTTATTTTAGACACTTAATACCTACATTGAATTTTTATTTATATTTTTTACCAAATAAGAATTTGCCATTCAGTTCAGTTACAACTTTTCTTCAATTCAGTCACAAATTCTATTGTTTTTCCATATATTTATTTTCCAGTAGGCTATAATATAAGGATTATTTTCATTTTTTTCTCATAAATTATTCCATTCGGTAAATATTTTTAGCAATTAATTTCTTTTGCATAGACATTTTATGATAAATCAATATTAGAGAAAAAACATTGAATTAAAACTCTTGAATCAAACAAAGAATAGAACATTGATGTTTTAATATAATATAATTTGTTAAATATATTTAAATTTTTCTGTAAAAGTATTTTTTTTATGATAATTTTAATGTATTTATAGTGGAATCTATTTTTCTCTTTAATTTGGAAAAATAATTGTAAAGTCCAAAAGTTTATCGGTTGTTGTAATAATACCAATTGTCAGAATATTTGCATTATTACATTCTCTGACAATTTTTTATTATTATTTTGCAGTATAACATTCATGTGAATTATGAAATATATTTTATATCTTTTCACATTTGTGAGAAAAATTCTCTTTAAAGTTATTTTAAAAAAATATAAAATGACATAGAAAAGTAAATGAGAATTCGAAAAATGACATTTTTAAAAAGAACGATTCATTTTGTATTAAAATCTCTGAAATATCCTATATATTTTTCAAATAATGAATAGTTTCTTCCCAAGACATTTATTAGATGTATTTTTTCATTTACAGAGCTCAAGTTCATTTGTCTAGTGTTTTAAAAATTTATATAATACATCATTATAATTTGTTAATTATTACATGAAGTACTAATTTTAATTTATTGATAACTTTGCCAGGTCAATGATATTTCTTCAGTTGCCATAACTAAGGACAAAACTTACATAGCTACTGCAGATTATGGAATGAAAAATTCTTTAATTATATGGAATGCAAGAAATGGGTAATTATTTTTGTAAACTGAAAAATGAAATTCTTCTTTTTTTATCAATATGCATTTTAACATATTGATTTTGCATTTTAAAATAAATTCAAAATCTTTTTTAAAGAATTTTCTGATTGAGAGTAACAGTAAATTATACAAATCAACTGACAGATATACTTAAAAATTGTATAACATTACTGAAAACTATTCACTAAAAGCAATTAAATAATAAATGGCCTTTGTGTAAGGAAACATGTATGGTGAGATGTGATGAGTGAGGATAGAACCTGGGACCTTGTGGTTTGCAGTCCATTAACATAACCACAATACAAAAGCAATTGCTCAGGTAGCGTAGTTGTTAACTGGCTTATAAGCATTCACCACAGATTCTCCCTCCAGTGAGTCGGAGGTGAGACAAACGATATGGCTATTGAGTGGTGATGTATTTATTGGCTGTTGGATATAATGCGCCTGTACCCATTTGAGTAGTGCCAAGCATTATGGTGAGCATGTGTGAGTGAGTGGTTGCTGCTTCAAGCGAGTCTGGTGACTTTGGTTGCGGGTAGATGGCATCACAATAGCTGTACGAAGGTTGAAGGTTCATTGTCTGAGGTCACAAATGTGGTGGATTAGTGATGAGTGAATTGAATGGGGTGAGGATAAAATCTGGGACCTTGTGGTTCGCAGTCCAGTAACATGACCATGATACAAAAGCAATTACTCGGGTAGCGTAGTTAACTGGCTTATGAGCTTACACCACACATGTTTGTAATAATCAAACTAATTTTACAGGAAAATAAAGATGGCTTCTAATATGTAAATAATAATTGAGGGTTAAAATTGAATAAAATCATGACCTAACTTTTAGCTATAATTTTACATTAAAAAAAATGCTAGAATCATTATAAAAACGAGTTTGATAAAAAAAATTTCTTCGGTTTATTTTTAAGTATACTTCATCATTTATTATGACATAATTCTGTAACATTTTAGTTAAAAGTTACTTTAAACACTTCTTACCTGTGATTTTCAGTAATTTACAATAAAAAAATAAACAAGAATAACAAAAATTAAATTTGAATTAAGCAACCATTTGGATTAATTTAAAAATATTTACAGCTATGTAAATATTTTGATATAATATAAGTAATTTGTCAAAAATATTGATAGATACTTTATGATAATGAATATATCTTTATTTTAGTTTATTTTTTCTTGCATGTGAAGAAACATTGCTTTCATTGTATCTGGATATTTTCCTAACGAGGGTGTTGCATGGATGTGTTTTTCTGAAGATGGAAATATACTACTGACACTAAGTGGAGGAATCCCTCAAGTATTTGCTATTTACTTCATACTAGTTATTTGGAGTAAAGTAATTTCTCTTGAATTTTTCTGCAAGATAGTGTGTGGAGGGGGGGGGACTTATAGAATTAAGATCATATTTAAAATAGTTAGATGATAAATTCTAGATGTTAGCATTAAATAGTACATTTATTGTTGAAATTAAATATTATGTAGAAGTGCATAATGTAACCATATTTACAGATATTAAAATATTTGATATAATACTAATTACTGCATAGGAATTGTCTCTATGGAAATGGAAGTTACTTGAAATGGCACCTTATTGTACTTATACATTCAAAGACAATGATCAGTTTCAGGTATATTTCTGTATTTTCTTATTCATCGTTTAATGAACACTTTATTTTTGTTAATTTAAAATGCAAGAAAATTAATAATTAATATTTTAAATTTCCTTTGAATTTAATTACATCAGTTGATAAATTTTATAGAATTACTTTATCGTTCTATAGAAGAAATTTGCATTATTTTGGAATTTTAACTTATCAATTTTTGTGGTATAGATAATTTTGAATTAGTTGTGCGATCCTTTTTTTTTGTCCCTATTTTTTAAAAAAAATCTTTTCTCTATTTTTATTTACTAAAAGATAAATTTTTTTATAAAAGGTTTTCAAAATCGTATTTTTTTATTTGCAATTCTTTTTTCTTGTTTTTCATTCAGATCAATTGCATTATTACTGCAATTTCTTTTTAATCCTTGCAAAAAGCTTTTTATAAGTGAAAATCCTACTTATATTGATAATTTATAAGTTTAAACTTTTGTTTTTATAACAATAATAAATTTTAGGATGTAGAAATTGTTTGGAAATGTATATATAATTTGCAAAAATCTCTGAATGCATAATTTTTTTTAAAGGATGGAAATTAATTCTTAATAAGGGATGGAAAAGATTTGCAAATTGAAATATTCTGTATGGGAAGAATAAACACTTTGATAAATAAATGATAATAAACTTTTTCAGAAATATTCAGCAAAACAAATTATTACTTGTTTGGATGTTTTGTTTGGAAATGAGTTTTTAAATTATACCAAACATTAATAAGGATAAAATTGTTTTTCTTACACTTGATGAATTATAATATATATATATATATATATATATATATATATATATATATATATAATATTAGATTTAAAATAACATAGGCAAAATTTTTCTTTATTTTAGTTTATTTTAAATATGCATGGTTAAAATTTTATCATTTTTGCAGTGATCTTTAATTTTTATTTAGAGATTAAATCAACGCCAGTTTAAAATATTCAGATTCTCATAATCGTGTTTTGAGTTTTCTTTTGTGAAAATCAAGTTGTGCCTTTATGGGAAAGAATATCTTCATAATGTCATTTCTTCATTATTCTTTTTAATTTGCATCATTTTAAAAGTATATTGTTTTAATATAAAGGCTCAATTGTATTTTTAAAATTAAAATTAAAAATTTTACTATTAACTAATTAATTCAACAATTAAATATTCTTTTTATTTAATGACATGTTTAGTAAATTTTGAAAAGCTAATTTTTATTGTGTTTTTAGCATTATACAACCTTTCATTCAAAGGATTTTTCTCATTTTACATCATGTAGCAAAAAAGATGTTCATTTTTTTAAAGTGGTATGTATGAATTTAAAGCAAATTTGTGATTCTTTAAATAAAAATTTATGTTATTATATTGGGATTCATGGAAAATATTATTTTGCATAGGATGAAAGTGGAATTGTGTCATCAGCATTGAATTTGGGGAGTTTATATGATGAAGTAATTTTGCATTTTACTTATATAATACAAATATCCATGCATTATTATCTGAGATTGAGGATATTTTTTTATGCATCTGTACTTAACTGCATTTTATAATTGAAATAAATAATCTGAGACTGAAATAGATAATCTAATAATAAATAAACATTATATTTATTTTTTTGAGAATTTAACTTTATTTTTGTTCATATGTAAAAAAGAAGGAAAAAAAATTGAAAAAAATTTATATATCCTAAAAGACTTTAATATCCTTTAGTTTTATATTAAAATGTTAATTAAATAAAAATTATTTTATCCTTTGTTTCAAATAAGGAATTTATTGAATGGTAACTTTTTTGTTATTGCTCTAAATGAACTATGTTATAAATTTTTGATGATGCATTCTGCTTTTAACATTTTTCTCTTTCTTCTAAGTTTACTTATTCCCAATGAAAGGTGCAGTCTGAGATGTTTTTTTAAATGCAAGTAACTGTCAAAAAAATTGCTGAAAATTATTTCTTTTAATTTTATACTTTATTTGGCAGTCAACAAAGTAGAAACAGTTATGGTATGATAATAATAAGGAAATTTTATTATTGTAAATGTTAAATAATTTTTTATAATCCATAATAAAATAGTTATAGAAATATTATTGCAAAAAGTGTTCCTTCCTACTTTTTCCAGATGGATTGCACTTCATTAAGTGTACTTTACATCCATATTTATAATACTAAAAATAATTTTAATGTACACCATTAGATGGTTTTCATAAACATTGTTGTCTTAGTAACATTTTATGACACTTATTACCATTTTTAGAAATAAATTTAATATTATAGCATTATTTTCAAAAAGTATTGGGACAAGAATTTGCAGTTAAAATATGAATTAGATAAAAAAAAAAGCAGTGTCTTAGACGTATGACAAGCTCTTTATCAGATCATAATAATTTGCTAGAAATTTGGACAGGTCCAGACTTTTTAACCTATCAAAGAACAAAACAAGTGTAGAATATGCTCTTAGGTTGAAGTTAATTCCATTCACTTGCAGTTGAAGGACATTAATATGAGGTTTCTTTTTCAGATATTGATATTTGAAAGTATAAGTTTTTCACTAAAGGAATAGAAAAAAGTTATAATGTTGTAATTTCTAATTGCATTTAAAATAAAAAATAGTGCCATTGCATATTTTCCATATTTGTGTGTAAACATTTTTTTCTGTCTGTATTTACATAGTATTGTTCTACATTTTTTATGTCTGTATGCTAACAATTTAATGACAAATAGTGTTTTTAACCACGTACTGTGCCCAATGATAAGGTAAATAACTGCAACATATGTTGATGTATAGTGATGTACAACAAATGGCGATGAAAGATATTTATATTCATTTAAGAAATGTTTAAAAAGTGAAAGGAATCACAATAATTGAACTATGGATATATTTTAAATCAATAATTTACATCTTGACCTTTTTAGTAGAAATAACTCTAATCATATGATTAGTTTGATATTTTCTTTTCTTGTTTTAATCTTATGATTTTTTAAAATTTGACTATTTATTTATGAAAATACAAGATTAATGAATATATCCTTATGTGTAAACATAAGTAATTTGATGTTTGTTTTTAATTCAACTCTGCTATTTAATTTGGAAAAAGCAAATTAAGTTTGTACTTAGAAAAGCTTATCTTTAAATGTTTTCTTCTTTATTCCCAAAATGTTTATTTTTTGGATGGATGATTTACATTATTACATTTTGAAACAAATATAGAAATAATAGAATATAAAATATAAATTATTTTTTCCTGGCTGGAAATGAAATTGGCCCTTTTCATATAGTTATATTTTGCTTATCTCCTTTTTTTTAAAATTCATTATGAGTGGTAGAAATTTTACTCTCAATAAAAACATGAAATTTATTATTCCATGTGTCTTAAGAAGTTTTTAGAGCTAAATATCATTATATTTCTAAAGATATTAGTGAAAAATATTCTAAAATTATAAAATAACTGAGGTTATTTAATAGATATAACTAATATTTATTCAAATCATTTGTTAAATATGATGATTTAAATATTTCAGCATTTCTCTTTTATATTTGGTAAAAAGTCTTTTTATGATTTATGTTCACAAAATATTCTCTTTATTAGAAAAATTTGAATGTTTTTTTACAAGTAGAAAACATTAAAGTAATTGTTTTTAAAACTTGATTTTTCAGAAAGCTTGCAAACAAGCTGGGAATTTTACAGAAACAATATTTTCATCTTTGTCATCCTTAGCATTTACTGGAACTACAAAAGGAAAAATTGTATTATGGAGTTGTCCACTCTATAGCAAAGAGAAAACAGGTTTCTTTATATTATTTTGAACTTAATTTCATAAGAGCTTTTATTGTTTTCCTGAACTCATTTTTCAATTACAGTTAATCTGAATATAACTAAACTAACCTTGGATCCAAAACAAAGAATATGTCTCCGCATGATGCAAATATTTGCTCCACATTGTTCAATAACATTTCTTGTAACATGTGGAGATTTAATTGTTGCGGGAACAAGTGAGAGTAAAGTCTGTTTTTTTGATGAAAATTTTGTGCTTCAGTGGTAAGTTGAATTTTCACTCATCATATTTTTATAAAATATTTGTTTTTGTAATTGTTGGTATTATTTTCTTTTTTTTTGGGGGGGGGGATGATGAAAAAGCACATATAGAATTTATCCTTTAGTAAATTAGGTTTGATTTAATTTAAAAAGTCTTTTATTTATATTTGTATTAGTTGAAACATTTTTCTTATGTAACATGGCAATCTGAAAAAAAAAGTTTTTTTTTTTAACTTTTTGAACTAAAGTAGCCATTTGTTACTTTTGAATTTTTAAAAAGATTTCCTTTTTTATAATAATGGTGAAAGTGACTTGAAATTTTTAATATTTAAATACTAGGCAACATAAATCTGTGAACTACAGAATCTAAATAATAAGTCAAGGAGGTAAAAACATATCAAAGTGATATATGACCAACATGTTATTATTTAGCACTCAGAATATTTACATATTTCATGATTCATATATATTGGGGGCAAAAAATTTAGGAAAATATGTATAGCTGTTATATTTTTATTATTACTGTTACTCTTTCAGATAGGTTGCATCTTTTTTGTAGAAATTATTACATTTGAAATATTGTAAATTTTATTGAATCATGGTATTGGAGGTTAAATTAATTGATACTTGTATAATTTTTTGCATTTTAAAAATTGGATTATTATAAAATAAAATCTCTTTAGTTATTATATATTAAATTCATTCTTTATATAATAAATATCTTTTGGGTTTTACAATCTCTGAATGCTAAGTTGACTAAAAATTGAATGTAAAGCAATTTGTCTTATTTATAAAAACATATATCTTGCTGAAAATGTTATTTCTGGTTGGTTTTTATTTAGATGTATTTATGTATTTATATAGAAAACAATCTATATATAGAAAAAAGATTTAGGAATTTGATTTGTTAAATTGCTAAAATCAGTCAATTTTAATTTTAAATAAAAAAATATAGATTAATATTTCACATCTTTATTTTAGTTATGAATATAAAAACAGCATGTGATGTTAAAAACATGTTTTTAGGATGAAGGTTATTAAAATTATTGTTATTTTTATTGCAGGTCTATTGAAATTGGAAGAGGTTCAATTGTCTCAGTATCATTTAACTTTAAGCCAAGATTTACATTTAAACAGTGGGTAACAATTTTGTAACTATCTATTGTAAATTATCTTTTCTTCCTGTACTTCATTTTAATAAGAAAATTTGATTATGTGAGTCAACCACAGATGATTCTGATTTTGCTGACATGAAGAATGTCAGCAAAATAAAATAATGTCAAGATTTCAAGAAGAATGTCAATGTCAAAAAGAATGTCAATAAAATTATGGAAAAGAAATAAAAAAATATTAATTTTGCAGATTTATTTCAGTTTTCTAAAACATCTAGCTATAGATGAAAAAATTGAAACAGATAATTAAAAATAAAGATGTACAAAAGAAAAAAAAAGGCAAAGAGATAATGATATTAGGAAATTTGGTTCTTTACTTTCAAGGGCTATACTTTGTGTGGTTTATTAATATAATCCATGTGAGAAACGACTTTACATTCTCCAAAATATGTATGTTTTAATTATCATTTGAAAATTTCAGTTTTTATGTATCTGAATAGAATTTTTTTTAAAACCCAGAATTATTTTTTACAGTAATAATAAAATTTTAAAGAATAGGCATTTAAGTAGTTCTTATTGTTGCCGACTCCTCTGAATAATTGGGTTTAGATTATTGTGAACTCTTCTGATAATTTATGATAAAACAAAGAATGAAACATATGTCTCAAAAATGCTCAAAATATCAGCAGAGATTGAATAGATTTCTTTTTGTTGAGAAAAGAAAGTGTAGAAAACTGTTTTTGAATATTATCCTAATTTTTAATTACAAAACTATCCTAATAATTTTTTATTGTATTCAAATGGCAGCTCTTTATAAGGTATAAAATGTTATTCATAGATGCATTCATTCTCTGATTTTTTTACTAGTTAATTAAATATTAATTAAACCAAATAATAAAATAGTTAAATAGATGAAAGAAATATGGATTTAAATTTATATAGCCAAGATAATAATATAATATTAATGCAGTTAGTATCAGTCTTGAAGAAAGAGTATTCTCTTTCTTTGTATTTGCTATATTATTCTTTTAGATGATCCTGTAGTTTGCAGCATATTTAACAGTTACTGTTTATCCTGTTATAATAAATCTTGCTCTTTTTTTTTGTTTTATTTACTTTATCCAGAATCACAAAAACCAGTAATTACAATTTCCACATTTGATGTATATTTTTGAATTAATTGCTATTTGTTCATTTATTAAAAATCTAAGTAGATGATGAAGTAGTTTTATGAAAATATTTCATTTGTTACAATCAGTTCAATAATTTTCTTTTGAAATATTTATAACAATTACTTTTAAAGTCTTCTAAATGTTTTTTAAAAAAATCTCTTTTTAAATGAAATATTTTGGCTGTTTTAAAAAGTGAGATCTTCTCTGACAATATCATTAAATGAATGTTGATAATAGGTCTATAAAACAATGTTCAGAGATAATTTATTCTAACACCTGCATAATTGTCAAGAAAGAAAAAGAAAAGGCAAAAAGCATTTTATTACACTGTATCTAATGATTTTTAAATTATTCCAGATTTTAAATCTTTAAGCTTTATTAAGTTTTAAAATTTTGAATGTATTTCAGAGAAATTCAAATTTACATTTTGTCCTCTTGCTAATACTGTTTATCATAAAAAGGAAATACATCCACTAATTATTGATAATTTGTAATTAACAAATTTTAATATCATTATAATTTTTAAAGATTATTTAGCTGAAATAATTGATTAGTGATGCAAAATTAAACATCTTTGCTTTATAGTTTCTTCTTTTTTTTAAAAAAAATATTTCTTTTAATTATTTTTAGAGCAGTTCTAAAAGCCTTGGGTAAGGAATTAGAAAAAGAATCACCATTAGAAAGAAATGATTTTATTGTATGTACCAGTATGGGATATGCTGGGTATGTCAACATCTCATCTTTAGAAAAAAGGGATATTCTTTTTGGAACATCTTATCCAATAAGAAGTGTAACTGTCCATCCATCAAGGTCAGATATGTATAACATACTTTTCAATTTAATGTTTGAACACTCAAATGTTATTTATTTTATATTTTTTAAATCAGTGTATAAGTTTATCATATTATAATGAACTACTGTATATTGAACTAACCAAATTGGAACTAACTATAATAATAAATTTATAAAATTCAGAATGACACTTTAACACATAATTTTGTCAAATCTATGAATTCATTAATAGGAGTGGGGGGCAGCAAAAGCTGTAGCACTATGCAGTATAATATAATAATTTTGCAGCTTTCCAGATCCTAGATATTGCTTTTTTCCCCCTACAAAAAGAATACTTCAGATTTAATTAAATTTTTTTTGGCATATATTTCATTTAACACATTGAGCATCAGCATGTCAGTCTCTCTGTGCGTGAATTGTGGTAAAAGATAGGGCTTGGAAGTTATTAATGAATCACAATATCCAAGTTACTATAAGAGGCCTATCAGGATGTTATGTATTGTATTCTTTTGAATAAAAATAATATATAATAATAGTATTAATAATAATATAATTAAATATAAATATAATATATAATAGAACTGTTTATTAAGGAATTTTCTTTCAATTTTTTTCTTATCTCCTATTTTTCAATTTATTTTAAATTTGATAAAAAAAAAATAGAATTTCTTTATAAAAGATTATTATAAATAACAATTTAGTTAAATGTATGATGTCCTAAATTTTTTAAAATTTGACATTCCAAGATATTTTGATCTTTTTTCTTTCTATAGAAATGGAACTGCTTAATATTATGCTACTTATTAACATTATATTGATTGGATGAATGTTGATTAAATGGATGGGAAACATGAGGATTTTTTTAAGTATTGTTTCATATATTTTCCAATGTTTTTGCAATGAGACAAACACTGTTTCTTCTTTTTTTCTTGCATTTGATTTTTTTAAAACTTCTTTAATTTCTTTTTCTTCTCTTTTCTTTTCTTTAATCTTGTATTGAAAAATTTATTACTTTATCTTCTTTTATCAAACATTTTATATCAGTACCTATAAGAAAATTATTAGTACAATTAATACTTATTAACTTAAAAATGAATAATATTTCTTGTCTTCAATTCCTTTAATTTGGTTTTTTTTTGTATGTGTTTAAAAGTAGTTTGTTAATTCTTCTGTTAACTTTTTTATTTTTACTTTCTTGTATATGAAATATAATGAAAGTACTGTAATCATCAAAAGAATTCAAACTTCAGAATCTAATGAATTCTCCATATTTTAGTTCCATGCTGAGTTTGAAATTTTCATTTTTTAAAATTATGTCATTATGTTCATTATTATTATTATTATTTGCATTATGTCTACATGTTCAGTCTGTCTATGACAAATATAATTCAAAAACACTTTGAACTAGTTGGATAAAATTTAATATGTGATCTTTACACCAAATTTGTAGATTTTGATCAAATTTTGAGTTAAGGCCATTAATTAATCTGTCTGCCCAAATATAAGTGAATAAAATAATTATAGAATGTAAAAAACTAAGTGAATAAAATTTTATACCCAAATTTAAAATGGAGAGTGTAGATATCTTTCAAGTTTGCAGACTCTTTAGATATCTTTCAAGTCCACATCCATCAGTGAGTTCACATTCTGTTGGTCTATACTTTCACGAATATATAAATAAACATGAAAACTGAATAATGCATTGGTTTAAGTGAAATATATATAAAATCTGACATCTAATTTTCTGACTACAATTTTTAGTTTTGTACTAAATTTGGTTTGAAAATTCGATTTTTGGTTCTATTAACCACATGCCAAGTAAAGGTCACACTATAAATTTAGAATTTTTTTTTAAATTTTCCATGAGTAAATGCCATGCTCAGCTTTCATGGCCTTATCCAAGAGCCATGATTTTATGTAAAGGGACAAGAATAGTAGCTTTATCTGAGAGTATGTGTAAAAATTTCGAGAAAACAATTCACATTATTTTTAGATATATTGATTAAATATTTTTTAGTTAACCATTAAAATGTTACTTCATTATTATTCATGATTTATAAAAGACTAATATTAAGATATAATCTTATAAAAAAAGAATTGAAGCAGCGGTTGATGGACTAAAATATATCATTTTATTTTTTCTATAATTACATGATTATTTATACTTTTTTATAAGAAGTCATTATGTGAGAAAGCATTTACCTTTAATGAAATCCCATTCATTATTAAAGGTGTTATGTATGTATACTGATTATGCTGACAAACAAAAGCCACCTAATTATCCCAAATTTTTCATCCAACCATTCTTTTTTAGAAATGTTTCCAACCTTAAAAAAAGAATGATTGAGGCATTATGTTTGTTGTGATTTTAGACATTTTTTTTAACTGCAATGCTGAGATCAGAAATGATGGCTGATAGTACATTGAAACAAAGCAAATATTTACTTTTTGTTATAAAAAGTAACTTCCATAACAACCACTATAACTGTTATCTTAATATTAAAAAAATATATTTTCTATGGTTCCAGTTTAGTTGCCATAAATTATTTTTATTTAGATTTAATTAAATCTTAAAGATGTTTTTAAGAATATTTTACAGCAATACTGTCATTGTTGTGAAATTAAATGCAATTTGTTTTCATTGTTGATGATCAAGATATGAAGATTTGGCTTATTTATCATATGGAAGAGGGTTTTATTTTTGCTTAATGCAAGCTTTCAATAAAATTTTCATTGCTGTGACAATTACAGCTAAATTAAGAAATAAGTATTCATAAACATTTTCTAAAGTTCAATCATTTTAAGATTTTTCTGATATTATATTCTTTTTTTGATATTGTACTTTCTTATTGTAGTGTGCTGCATTTTTTTGCTTTTATTGAACTAAAAAAAAGTATTTTGCTGATTAAGCCTTTGATATTTTCCATAAATATTAAAATATAGTCTCTAGTGTATTTAAAATTTTAATAATGAATTATTTTTCTTTTAGTTCTTATACATTTTATGAACATATTCCATTTCAGCAAATATCTTATTAGATTAATTGAAGTTTAATTACTAACCATGGTAAATTTTAGGTGACATTACAGAAACTTGATGAGGCATTGCAACAATGGAAATAACTATATAAAATTTCTGAAAAAAAAAAAGATTGCATGATTATCAAACATTGTTTAAAAATACTTTACTGAGAGAGCCATTAAGACTAAGTTATGTACAAAAGATTCAATTACAATTTTATGTAATCAATATTCCAGATGAACTAACTGGCCACCAATGGTGGCTAGTACAAAATAATTTTTCTTTTTAATTAAAATATTTAATTTTAAAGCATTTTATTGATTTTTAATATAATTAACATAAAGGGTTCATTAAAAAACTGTATTGTAAAAAAAGTTTTGCAATGCAGCAATTTCTTAAGTATGCTTTTTTAAAATTTGTGTAATTTAGATTAATGTATATTATAATGACTACTTCATAATATTTTATACTTTAAAAGAAAATAAAAAAAAGTTTGTTTGCTAAGATTTTGAAAAGTGTGTTTGCTTTGGATATATTATCATAATCCATCATCTCATATATTTAATAACTGTATTTGAATTTTTAAGCTAATTAATCTCATTAATTTTTAAACTAAGTCATCACTAATCGAAGGCTAATTTTTTAGACTATTTCTATGGGTTTCTTTAGATTTTTTTTATTAAATTAAATCTTGAATAACTATTGTCTTGCATATTATTCAGTAATTTTATGAGCTTGCAAAGAAATTTTTTAAAAATAGAGTTGATTAAAAGATATGAGTCGCATTCCAGTTTGCACTTGCTTAGCTTAAAATAGCTAAATTTGCTTATTTATATATGCACTTATATATCTATAAGAAGGAAAAAAAATATATTAAAAAATTTGACTTCAATATCATTTGTATTTATTTACTTTAAGACACTGAACTGGAACTGAAATTTTTTATTACTGTCACTTGTAGGAATAATATGCTCATTAAATTATATAATTTTTATATAACTTTATTTATTAACGTTATTTATATAACTTTATTTATTTTATATAACTTTATTTTTGTATTTACATAATTGGTTATGTAAATACAAAATTGATTTATTTAGGGTTTTATTAATTTCAACTTTCTCAGCCGTTTTTTATATATATTTATAGGTTGATTCAAAAATTGTGGCATTTATATTAGAAGGTGATAGAACATAGTGTAAATATTTGTTTAAATAATTTATTGCATTTCTTTTTTAGGACTTACATGTACATTGGTGATTACAACGGTGGACTTCAGAAATGGGATTATAATACTAAGTATAAATTATTATGGATAATTTGTCTTTCAGAGAATAAAATGTTTTACATCATAAACAATGTTTTTTACGGCTGTTTTATAGTATTTTTTTAAAAATTAGCTTATTTATGCATTTAAATACTGCTAAATGCAATGCTAATTATTCTAATAAATTCTTCTGTTATGGTATATGATATATTGTCATGCAAAATACAAAAAGTCATATGTCATGTATCAATAATTTAGGACATGATCTTTTGCATTTTGAGATACAGTATTTGGTTATATATAGTATTTTGATATTTTAAAGCTATTGTGCTTTTTTCTTTCTTTCTCTGATTATTCTGTACTATAGTTATATATGTTGTTATTGCTAATCTCCATTGTCAGACTTAGTCAGACCAAATCCAAAAATCTCTTGACAAGAAGAAAGTCAAAAACAAGGAAGGGAGAAGAATAAATTTCTCCCCAAAGAAGTCCTAAACAGTTTAGAATATGTTCAGCAGAGGCCTGATGTTGGCAGCTTTTCGGGCAAAGAGGGTAAGATTTTTCACCCTGACAAAAGAAAAGACATTTAAGGTGGCCACTGGCAAGGTGCGATAGGCAAGTGTTGGTTTTTCTATTACAAGGAAGAATTAAGGACCTGCCCGGCTTATTGGCTCTATACCAATAATAGGGGGAACCACCCAATTCTTCTTATTTAGGAATTTCGCCTGAGAGAACAGTTCTAAGTATGTGACTCAGCAGAAGATGAAGTCGCTAGGCTGCTTCCTTTCTTTACAAGCCTATCTGCTATTTCGTTACCAAGTAGATCCACATGAGATGGGATCCACGGTAAATTAATATCATGTTGGAATTAAATCAACTTCAACTTCTGAAAAATAGACAAACTTGCTTTATCTCCAACATAGGTCCAATTGTTAAGGTGTTCCATTGAGCTACGGCTATCAGTAAGAATCTAAAGGTTCTTATAATTATTTTCATGTAAAATGGTTTTAAGTCCCACATCAATTGCTAGAAGTTCACTTCTAAAAGCGGAACAGAAGTGTGAATTTCGTTGGCATAGAGAAAAACTAGACTGAGGAGTTACAATATAGATACCACTACCTGCAAAATTGTCGATTTTCCTGCCATTAGTATACAATTTAATGTCACATTTAGAGATTTTATTAATGACTTCCAAGGCCAATTGTCTAAGGTGTTCTGATGCATTTTCATTTTTATTAATGGGAACAGGAAGGTTGAAATGAAAGTGAACCCTGGTAAGTTCTTCAGTTGGACCCTCCCAAGTCCTACAGATTGCCTCATCGTGGTGACAGGGTGTCCCTGGGCGGAATAGGTGAAGTACATCAGGAGCTTGCTCCTGGTAGGGTCACCCAAGGCATGAAGGTCATTCCACTATACACAGCTAAAATCTGCAGGCGAATGAGTTAAGACAGTCTTCTCCCTCCTGGTGCTCCAGTCTTTTGACTCCCAGAAGCTGCACTTCCCTCCCCATGAATTGGTTATATATATCTATCATAATATAACTTCTATAATTCTAAAATAACTGATTATAAAATATTTGAAATGCTGGCATTTTTCTTTAATAATTCTTTAAGATAATAACATTGAACAGAAATAATTTTTACACCACTTAAGAATTCATAATGCAAGCTTATCGTATTAAATTTATCCTGTCCAATTTTTTTCTTCATTTTTTGAACATTTAAGAAATGTTTTTAAGCATATTTTAAAGACAATACTTTTAATTCTTTTAATTTATTCATTTTATGTACATGTTCATTGTGACAATATTAAATGCTTTCATTTTTGTGCATTGTTACTGTAATTAAGAGTAAATTTTTAAAAATAATATAAAGGTAGACAAGTCAAACCTAAAACATTATTGTACAATGATGTTTGACTTAGTAATTCGAATTTCTTTTGTTATTAATCTAAATTTGTGATATCTAATTGTAAAGCTGTCAGTTTCATTCTCATCTAACCCTTGTCCTTCTTACAGCTCTACTCCTAACGATATTAGAGACACAATTGGCAGAGGTTGTAAAATTTTCTATAATACAAATACAATTTAACTTCACCTTCCAGTTTGCTTATAGGAATTTTTTTTAAGATGTGTAATCATTTAGATTCTTTGAATGATTAGCTTGAGTGGTTAGAATTAGTGTTTGTAATAAACCAAAAATAGTATGGAATGTGATTTTAAAATCCGCAGGCAGTTTCACATTAGAAGCTACAGTAGCTCTAAAGATAAGTTTTTAGTAATTAAATAAATTTTTCAATTCTCAAGCATGCATTTAAGAAGGAAATAAATAAAGTAATATAATTTCTAAATAGTTAATGCAGAAGTTTTATTGTTTTGATAGTTCAGACTCTTGAATTATTTATCCAATTTAAAATTTTTATATATTCATCTTATGATTTGTGAGTGATTTTATTTAAATAAAATTCCATATGGAAGTTTTGAATTAATTTTTTACAATTTGTATTTACATATAATTTATGGAAAATTAGAAAAAATAAATGACTATGAATCAAAATGAGAAAGGTGGTCCACATATCAAGATCAATAAGATTTCATTTCTCAATAAACATATTTGTAAATAATTTAATGTGTGTGATATCTAAATGAAACAAGTTGATAGCATAAATTGTTTTAGGTTTTGTGATTACCAAATATATTTTATATTTTTGTCCTTAAATATACAAAAGAAATAATCGACCTACTTATTAATTAATATTTATTGCTAATTTATCAAGCTCTTTTACTTTAGTCAATGTGATGGATTAATTATTCTAATAAAATATCTTATATGTTTGATTGTTAATAACTGTAAATATATTCAAATATAGTTAATTTAATTATTGAATTCATTTCAGAACTCTGATGTGTAAGGATATATTTCAGGAAGCAGATGCTCAAATTGAATGTTTAAGCATTGATAATAATGGGACCTATGTAGGTAAGAAATATGTTGCATTTTTTTTATTTACCATGTATATTTAATTATCAACTCATCTTATTTAATCAAAGTTAATCAATTTCTGAGAAATAATAACATTTCTTATGGCCTCTAATTATTTATCCACAGAACTTTCCATATATATATAATATGAATCCTTAAATGCTTTATTCTTTAAAAATATTTCCTTATTCTATGTTACTTTTATTTCTGGAATAAATTATGGACAAATGCTTTAAAAAAATCATATTTTATGTATTGATCCTATTTAATAAATAGTTTCTGAAAATCAGCTAAACTGGGCTTTAGTACAGGAAAAAAAAATTATTTACAATGATAAATATAGAATGGACATTTCAAACAATTTTTAATTCAGCATTGTTGGATAAAATATAGTATTCTCAATCATACAAACAAATAAACAAAAACAACAACAACAAAAAAGAACATGCAGTCAAATGAAAAAATCAGTTTATTGTTGTTATTTTTTTTCATCATCACTTATCCTCTTGTATACATTTGGATGGATCGAAAAAGTATTGATTTAAGAAATGCTGCTCTAATAAATAGTATTTGGTGGCTAAAGTTGTTTTCAGAATTTTTATATTTTATCTTCATTCCTATGCAATAGTTTCAAAATTTTTTTTCCGATAAAAATTTTCATATGTTTTTGTTGTAGTTTTAGTAATATTTTTCTTTTTACATAAAACTGTTGTTGGTTGCTTACTAATGGTTGCTGCGATATTATATGGATTCTACATTGGATCTTTACTGATCTTGTCAATCAAAATAAGCAATGTTTTTTGAGTCATATTATTGATTATGCAAAAATGGGCATATATTTATGGTTATTATTTTTATTTCATTTATTTAAAATTCTAGTAATTATTATTCAGAACTGAATTTTTTAGTTTTTGATATGAATAGATGATATTGTGATTTTCTTTTCTTAAACAAAACATTATATGCAAATTTAGTTTCCTAATATCTGATCTTTTTTCAGTGAATATAGCCGTAATTATATTTCTTGACTGTGATGAAGACCATTTCTCTATATCTTAGTGTCCACATTTTGTTACAATTCATTGCTTAGATATCCAAGAAAGTTATATTTGACATAGATAAAAGGAAGCTTCCATGAGATAGGATTGCATTTAATATGAAATTAATATAATGAATTTCATTTTTAGAATAATTACGAAAAAAATTTATTAGGAACCTTAT
Source organism: Argiope aurantia (assembly GCA_026543865.1). Taxonomy (NCBI): domain Eukaryota; kingdom Metazoa; phylum Arthropoda; class Arachnida; order Araneae; family Araneidae; genus Argiope; species Argiope aurantia. The sequence continues at coordinate 626,143 of JAPMOR010073754.1, read as the reverse complement.
AATCTCCTTAAAATTTTTAGATGCTTCTCTTTTATTTAAGTGAAGTTGGAACAATCCAATGGCATCTGTAAGCTATTTCATTTGTGATAATTTTTCAGAATTTTTATAAGCAAAGCTTGGTGAGCTGTGTCCTGAAATAGCAACCAAATAATATCCCATTGGTAATTTTGTTCATACTATATTATGGCTACATTATTTTCATTTGTTGGAGTGTTTTACTGTTAGTGGTAAATACCTGCACTGTTTGCTGTTTTACTAATTGGCCTAGAGAATCCTTGAAGATCAGCTGTTGGTCTGTTCAAGAATCTGTGTAAAAGTTAGAATGAAGTTGACAAATTATCTGTTTCAGGGATCTTGGGATTTCCTTTTTGAGAAAGCATAGAGCGATTTCCTTTGTGCTTTTTATTATGAGTAATCACTAAAGTAAATGTTTGGAGAATTCCTCTACCTTCTTTCAATGATTATTTCTGATGGTGACATTTGAATTCTAATCTCTCCCTTCAAAGTTTAATTCTGTAAATAATTATTTGAAAATTTTCATCGGCTTTTTTCTTTATAATTGAGATTGTGAACTAATTTTGTACCAAGTGCAGTGATTGAACAATCCACACTTCATGTCTACTGCATGTTTTTACAACTGTTTTAAGCTTTAGATTTATTTAGCAAATAGGATATGTTGAAGTATTTTTGTCAATGACAATGTTCATGATGTTATAGATGTTTTCATTTGAAAGTTTATAACATCATGAACCTCTTTAACTTCTGCCTTAACGTTTCTAAAATGTTAATGCTCCAGAAGATACTTGCACTATTAGCAGAGTGTGAATGAAATTTATAAAGTTTGAACTTCCTTGTTGTAGGTTTCTGAAGGTATTCATTGATTTGTAGATTTAAAATATTAATGATCATTGCCTATTCAGATCTCTAATATATTGTAAATTGTACTATGTGTAATGGCAATGATTTCATACAGTAGCACAATTTTAAATTCATACATTTGAATGCTGCAATGTTGAATGAATTTTTTTTGCTTTTCCCAAAAAAGTTTGAATTATATTTTTTAAAATACAAGAATCTGTTTTATATGGGTAAGATTTAAATAGTTTTGGTAGCTTTTCATGTTAATTTTTATTAATGTAATTATTCTTATATGATTAAGCAAAACCCGAAGCTTTGTACTACGTTTCTTTGATTTTGATAGTAGTTTCTTTATAAAGCTCAATCACCTTTAATTAGAGATATTTACAACTCTTTTTCTCATTCTTAAGGCAATTATAGTAGCTTAATATTTCCCCAAATTAAGTTGCAGCTAAGCTCATTTAGCTATCTAAATTGAAACATTTATTCTGGCTTCTAGTTCTGAGCTATAATTTTAATTTCTAAATAAATTTGGATCATCAATGAATAAAACAATACTAGTTTAATTAAATAAAAGATAAAAAAACACTACAGCTTAAAAGGAATGTAAAGTGTAATGAAAATTTTATAGTAGATTATCAAGCTATAGGTGAAGTGCACCGTAATGTCTATATATTAGGGTTCCTGTTAAGTATGCAGTTATCCATGCCATTCCTATGATCTGTTAGTCACATCATAAAGAAAAGAACTTACAAAACCAAAATAATTAGAAGTAGTTACTGTTGAACTATAATAATTAAGCATGTGCTTTTTGCTGAGAATTTTAGTAATAGAATTCAGTAGTAAGTAGAATTTTAAAGTCACAACCAGGAAGCAGATTTATTGCTATGCCCACTGATAAAAGATCACATGTTATGAAATTTTTGCAAAGGCAGGGAAAATTCTTAAGAAATACAAAAAATTAAAAAAATAGTGCTGAATAATACTGATAAGAATTTCTGACATAATTAATAGTTTATAATGAAAGATAATTGGTAATTTTGGTTGCTAGATCAATAATTAACCAATATAATTAGCAAAAACTACTATTAAAACTATAGCTAAATATGCAGATTTTTTTTTTAAATAAAAAATTTTTTGAAGCTGTTGTAAGGAATGAAGATAAAGAGAAAAAAAATAAGCAATTATATTCTAGTCAATAGATAATGTATGCTATCTAATGCTATTTGAATGAGAATTTTTAATTTTTCAATCCACTCATTTATATATGTTGTAAATTAACTAGATAACATTTTCAGAATATATCCATTTAGTAACAATAGGAGTTCCAATTTTTTTTTTCAAAATTCAATTTCATATTTATTTTAAAAAAAATAGTATTGGATATGTTGCTTACTTCTTTAACTGTGGCTGTCATCATCATGCGATTTAGCAAGTCGGCCATTTGGATTTTCAGCAAACATTAATAGATAATTAATATTTTAAAACTTGTGTGTATATATATATAGTGGTTAACAATAGTTGTAAAGATATCCACCTGTATTTTTATATAAATTCAAATCAACTTTTCTTCATTTATTTTTAATGTTTGATGTTGTAAACTCATAGTTTTATCCTAGTTAAGGAGTTAATGACAATTAATGGCATTTATAGATTAATAAATTGTGACATAAAATAATGAATTAATTATTATAAAATAATGAACTAATTATTTATCACATTCAGAGATAATTTAACAAATATGTTGTTTATTTTAAATTAATTGAAGAGTATTGCATTTTTACTGATCCTGGATAAAGGTATTATTTTTAGTTTATTTCTTGTCTTTGATATTCATAATACTATGGGAAATTATTAATTATATGTTATTTTAAAAATTACTGGCAATTTTTTAAATTTACAATAAATATTGAAATAACATTGAAATAAATAATTAGTATAAAAAGGAGTATAAATTGCATTAGTCTGAATGTGTATATTTGTAAAAAGTGATTGTTAAACTGTAATGTGTGAGTCATTAATCTCAAATTCAATGTTTGTTCATTTGTTATAATTCATTTAAATTGATGTTTACATTTTTTTTTTGAATTTAATATTTAAGTGATGCTAATTTCTAATGCTCATGTAGTTAATTTATTGTATATTCAAATTAAAAAAATTAAATAAGTATTTAAAAAATAATTTTTTTATTGGTAGCTTGTGGGCTGCTAAATGGAAAAGTAGTCATTTTTGATGCTGTTAGTTTTGCTGCTAAACCATGTTTTACAGCTGATATAGGCCATAGACTTACAACAGTCAAGTTTTCTCCAGATCCCCAACACCTGATAGTAACTGTGAGTATGCTATATTGCTTAAAATATACTTTGATTTTTCGTTTGAAATGTCTGTTTTTATTTATTTAATTTTATTCCTTCAAACTTTTAGGCTTTAGATTTGTTTGTTTTTCTACAAATTTATTTTTAGAAAAAAGTAATAACTATATATATTCTTAAAATGGAACTGTTTTTATTTTACAGGATGAAGCTTCTTATGTATCTCGCTATCATTTGCATTTAATTGTTCCTCCTGAGGTTTATCAAATGCTTGGCAAAGATAAAGCACCTCCAGAAGCACCTGTTTGGTACTATAATGGAAGATCCCATCAACATCGAGGAAAAATCGTTGATTGTACATTCAATGATCCTTCAAAAATTGGAAATTTATATTTTTTCACTTTGGGAGAAGATCATTTTATTGTGAGTAAAACAATATAATTTATAAATAGGATTCCCTTGATTTCTCTATGAATTGCTTTTCAGTTTATATAACTAGATATTTTTATATTTTTATTCTTATAGTTAAATAGTGTGAAGGATGGTTGCATTTTTTTGTAGTTATGTATTTTATTTTGATTAATGATTTATCTTATTATATCCATGTTATATATATATATAGGAATTCTTGAAATTTAGTTGCTAATTGATAAATATTTAATATATTTTTTAATTTTACCATGTATATTGAGCAATCATATAAAAGATGACATGCTGAAACTTATTTAAAGGATGTGCCATTTTAATTTGCAATATTATTACGTTTTTAGGGCCATAATGGCTCTGTGATGAGATCTTGGCTTCAGGGTTGCAGGATTCTATTTTGAATCCTGATTCCACCATATATCCACTGTTTTTATAGATTTTTTGTTTTTAAATTTGTCAACTAAGATAAAATATTTTCTGTTGGTGTAGTGAAAAAGTTAGGAGAAGGGATGCTAGCTTTTGTGTCATCCATGGCTTGAACTACAAAACCCATCCAAAGTCATTCCCATTCATTGTCTGACTAGAACTATGAAACCCATTCAAAAAATAGCTCTCATATTGCTTCAAGATGAGATACTTACTTAACTGAATGGCAAACTTTTCATTTTATAAATTGACCTTTTTTTTTTTAATTTTACACCAACATTATTATCAGTTTCTCCATTAAAAAAAATCAACAGCATCCAAACGCTATTTTGGTAAAGTATTTGTCACGAGTAATTCTCTATTTGTTTTAAAATCAAATTAAACTTATTAGGTTGTAATTGAATCTTATGTAACTGGAGATCTGTTGAGTGATTTTTTAAAATATTGTTTATGTTATATTTCTATAAAGATTATGAAATCTAAAACATCCAAAAATGACAGTGTAAAGTTTTTTTTTTTTTTTTCCATTTGATCATGGTTTTTTTAAAAATTTTATTTAAAGCTTTGGAAGCATAAGCAATTATTAGATTGTTTAGTAATAGCATTGCTCCCAAATTATCCTAATTAGAATCTATCAAAAATATTATCGGCCATTTGACATCAGAGTTTTTCAAAATTGATTTTTGCTCCAGAATAGTTTTAATTCTTGGAATTTAATTTTTTAAGCTTGGGTTCTCAATTTCAACTATTTTTAGCAACAATCTGTATGATGATTTACCAAAATGTTATATTAATATCTTATTTCATTTTTTGTTGCAATTAGCTCAAAGATGGGGAAAAGAAATTTACCCTTGTATTATTTTTATTTAAATATTGTGGGTTAAAAAAAAATTCTACAAGGTCATTTTCCTCCATCAATAACTAGGCTATTGAATTCTTCTTCTCTTTCCTTGATATGTTGTATTAAATTGAAGAGGATTTAAATGTGGCTTGCTTTGTTTTTTAGCAAGTTCTTAACTGTTCATGCTTGAAGTCATAAAAAGTGAGTTTAGAATTTCTGTATAGATTTACAGAGTACAAAACTTTCACTTTAGTAGTGATATTTCTTTTGCATCTTAATTTATTTTTTAAAGTTTTCTTTGAACTGTACTGTAATGTTGCATTTTAAAAATGAAAAAAAAAAGCATTTTAATATGTCAAATAATTATTTCTTCATCGCATGTCAGTGATGAAATTTTATTATACTGCATTTCTTTGAAATAAGTAATTTCTCAACATTAACTTTTATTTATTGAAATTTTTTTTAGTTAATATTTTATTGTACATTTGTAGAATGAAAGGGTGTATCCAACTAGGTTAGTATGGAATGTATTTCTTAATTACTGTTGTTGTGACTTATGGCAATTTACAAGCCGTAATATTGTCTTAATTGCTGTTTAAAGCATATTTATAAATTTAATATTTTTTCTGAAAACTTACTATTGTTAATTTCAAACTAACTTTTGGACTTAATAACTTTTAACTTTTATTATTTAGAGAATATTATTTCCTTCCTTAATATCACTTATCTTTACATATATATATCAGTAAAATGAAAGCTGTATTATGTTTGTTTCAGTGGTATTATTAATTGTGATTTTGTTTCTGAAAATTATCTTATAGCAACAATTTTATGACAACACTCAGTATACATTACTGTTTCAAATATTTTCTAACTTAAAAAAAATTAATTGAATTGAATTTTTGATGCTAATATATGATATGCCTTCATTGAAAAAAGATTACATTATTTAAATAAGTTTATTAACATTTCAGATTCAGTATAATATTACAAATTCTAAAAACATGGAAATTGAAGTTTCTCAGCGAATGAACTTGAACATATCTTCTGTGCCTCTTTGTATGTGCTTTTATCCCTTGTATGGCCTTAGTACATGCATTGCAATAATAACTGATGATGTAAGTTTTTCTTACATTAAAATAATTATGATTTTTTTAATATCAAATTTGATTACTAAATATGAGAAATACTATTTTTGCCAAATAAATTTGTGGTGAATTGTTATGAGTGATAATAGAACCTGGGATCTTGTGGTTTGCAGTTGAGTAACAAGACCACAAGGCAAAAGTAATTACTCTTGTTTCGTATCTGTTATCTGGCTTATAAGGTTCACCACAGTGTCTCCCACCAGTGAGTCAGAGGTGAGATGAACGAAATGGCTGTTGAGTGGTGATGTATTAACTGTTGAGTCTGTACCCATTGGAGCATTTGAGTAGCGCCAAGCATTATGGCAAGCGTATGTGGTTGAGTGGTTGCTGTTGTGTCAAGTGAGTCTTACAACTTTGTGTTGCTGCGTCAAGTGATTCTGACGACCCAAAGTCGTCAGATTCATTTGACACAGCAACACAAAGTTAATACATCACTACTCAACAGCCATATCTTTCGTCTCACCTCAGACTCACTAGAGGGAGAGTACTGTGGTGAACCTTGTAAACCAGATAACAGCTATGAAACATGAGTAATTACTTTTGTCTTGTGGTCTTGTTACTCGGCTGCAAACCACAAGGTCCCAGGTTCTATCCTCGCTCATAACAATTTGCCTCATTGGTGACCCTGGTTCTGAACAACCGCATCCTTCGTTCAGCTGTCGTGGCTCCATCTCCCGGCAGAAGCCACTCACACACGCTCGCCGCAACTGGCGCGATAAACTCCACTGACTCACTCGTAGGGGAGTATTGTGAGGGTAACTTCATAAGCCAGATAACAACCTCCGGAAATTAGTGCACATTTTTGTCTAGTGGCTTTGTTGCTCGGCTATGAACCCTAACGTTGTGAGTTCGAACCTCAAACTTACGCATATTCCTAACAAGAACTGTTTAAATTTGAAATTATTCTTCTACCAGAGTAGTAGGCAAAGCAAAAAAAAAAAAAAAAAATAAGACAAGAAATTTATTTCTTATTGGGCTGTTATCTTTCAAATTCTTTAATATTTGTAAATAGAAATAGTAACAAAAAAATCTTAAAAATTTTAATTGAAAATTTCAAAATTATTATTTTATTAGAATTTTTTTTATTTAGTTATTATACCAGCATGACAAATATGCCTTATTAAATTTTACTAACTTGACTTAAACAGTTGATTATCAATAATAAGAGATTGTTTAAAAGACATTAAACTTGTTTTGCTTCAGTTTTGAACTTAAAATAATCCAATACATAGTAATACTCTTCTTCCTCTTCTCAACTTCCAGCCTGATGGTTTCACACAGCAATTTAAAAAAAAAAAGAAATGAGGTTACAAGATCAAATAGTATGAGATATCCTGGTGGTAGTTTTGAGTCTCAAATAATTTTTTCACTAATTCTGTTGTACATTGCTAAGAAAATTCCATAAGTTCAAAATGCAAATATACTTATTTCAAAATACTCATAAATTTTTATGTTTATAAAACAATATAATGTGTTTAAGAATAAACGATTCAAATTTAAATTAGTATTTTATCCATTTAGTTATTTAACTCTATAACAAACTGTAATTTGTCAAATATGTTTTTTAAAATTGTGGTTTCATTGTATTAGCAACATGTTTTAAATGAAGAAATTAAATTCATAGTAAAGCATATTTAAGATTTAAAGATAAAGATTTTTGTAGAAAACAGGCATTCAATTTCTGTTATGGGTACGATTAACATAAAAACTATTTTAATTAATTATAAGAAGGAAATTCTATTCAATTATATACATATTTACTTAGGAAGATATTAACTGCTAGAATCTTTGAGACAGGAAAAAAAATTATAAAAGTTTTTGAAAATTTGTAAGTTGTTTTTACTTGGAATTTAGTTTATTATTATTTTTGTTGTTGCTTTCTTAATCAGTATATGCAATTACATTGTATCTGTTGATAGTAATTAGAATTTATAATAATAGGATTTTTAAGGAGCAAATTTAATTTTACTTCAATTATGAATTAGCTGCATTCGGGCATATTAATTAACTATTTATAATATTTCTTTTATAAATAATGTTACTTATTGTGATCATTGTTACAATCATTCGAAACTCTTTTGACAGTATAATATCTCTTAATTTTAGGGAAAGTTGCGCATATATAACTTTCAGGATGAAAAAATGATTAAAATGATTTCAATTCCACTGTATGAAGAGCCTTTAAAAAGGTACTGTTCAAAACATTGCAACAAATATTTAAAAAAAAATTATCATGAAAGAAAATTTATTTGGTAATATGTTTTTTTGAGCAAATATTTAGAGATACCTTAAAAAAATGTGACAGCATCAAATAAATCTAATGATGAATGAAAGCTAAATAAAAAATTTTCGAGCTAATGATGAATTTGTTAGATGCCAAATGAAATCCTGAGAAAAATAGATTTATTTTCAATTTATTTTAAATAGCATTTATTATATAATATAATAGAAATGAATTAATAACATGAAATAATGTAGACTAAAATAACATGAAACTATCTTCAATATTTCTCTTATTCAAATACATTTATATTTCATTAAAAGAAAATATAATATTGGGAAAAATGAATTGTTTTTGATAAGTTATCATACTGGTTGACAGCTAATTAAGTAGAATAATAATTTCAATTTGATGACCTGTGCACAATTGCAGATAATTCTCTATATTGGCTTTTTAGAATTCCCAGAACAATATGCAAAATGTGGTAATCAACTTTATTTAAAATCTAACCTAAAAAAAAAGATAACATAGCATATAATCTAAACCTAACAAAAGATAATATAGCATATAACACAGCATTTGCTTTTTCCGAGTACAATTTTTTATATTATTATATTTTAAATTTTTAAATATATTTTTTACATAAAATGCTAAATTAAGTAAAGGAGAAAGAATGTATGTATATACTGCCTGATCAAAAATGTCTGAACATTTTCAAAATAGTGCTTTTTTTTTCTTCAAATTTTTCCAGGGAGCCTGGATAAACTGTTCTCAAATTTCAGCCATATGAAAAACAAACACGAAATCACATTTTATGTCAATGTTTTGGTAATAAAAACATGTAGGATGCCACCCATTTATGGATGAAAAATAGAATAATTTCTCCCCTCACCCATTGGTTTCACAGAAACTGATAATGATTTAAAACTTTCATTAATGATTTTGTTAACTATGTGCAGCTGGCATACATTTTGAAAAAAATAGCACATGTATTAAAATATAAAAAAGTTATTAAAACTTCTAATTATTATTTTTTTTTTGCTTGCGATGCATAGTTTTCAATCAAGTCTTTAGAAATTTACTGAATATATGAGCAGTATACCATCATTGTATTATATTAAAATTGGAAATAATAGTTTGATTTTGTTAAAAAAATATCAGTAAATGCAGTAAAACATTTTTAACTGTGCGTGTGCAAAACATGGAATATTTATTATTTAAATTTTTTTTAATTAGATACATTGAGTCATTTATATAAAACTTCTAATTGAATACAATTAATAGTTGGGAAGATATTAGTATTGCAGTCAAATGAATTTCAAGAATTGTCTAAGAGAAGCTAAATAATGAGGAATTTTCCACGAATTGATGTTTAAGTTTGCATCATTGAGTTGTTGAATTCAAATATATAATGGTCTGAAGTATGCTTTATATCTTTGCATATTTGCAAATAAACTTAATATAAGGGTATTTAATTTGTAAATATCTTTATTTAAATTCCAGTCAATTAGGCACATTAAGAATAATAAATTTTGTTATGTTATTCCTTTAGAATTTAAAAAAAAAAAAAAAAACACCTTCTCATATATCTTTATTATAATATTTCATAATATATCCTTTTAATACATCCTTATAATAATTCTTTTTTAATTTTGTCATTATTTATTATTTTCCTTAATATTTGTGCTGTTTTTATAAAAAATAAATTAGTTAATAAATAATTTTTTTTTTTTTTTTTTTGTGAAATGGGGTTAGCCCAAATAATTTCTTTCTTTATTGTTATGTGTTTGGTTCCTTGAATGCTTCTGTTGTAAAGCATGATTTCATGCATAGTCAAAATTCAGGGGTAGTTATCCAACCTTTCTTGAGAAATTTAATGAAAAAATTGTTTAATTTTGAATGTATCCAAATATTTTTGACCAAATAGTATTTGTGAACAAAAATCATTATCAAGAAATTGGGAAATATTTCATATATTTTTGGGAAGTGATCTTTGAATAGATATTAAAAGTTGGTTTTATATTGTATTACTGACTTCTGTTATAGAGATTTCTTTTCTCTTAAGAAATCAAGTTCAGGGCTAATGTCACAGCTTTTTTTATGAATTTTTTTTTGACTTTTTTTCAAAGACATAAGTAATATGAGATGAAATGGCTAGTGAATTATATAAAAAAAATATATGCTGTTACATTATTTAAAGAGCAGATTAAATATGTTCACTTTTTGAATTTTAATATTTGTGCTAAACACTGAAATCATAGTATTAGTAAATATCTTTAAAAAAATATGTAATTTTTCAGTGTTTAAAGGCTATTTAAAACATTATGAAAGTATATCAACTCTTAGTAAAGAAAAGTTCTTTAGCCCATTATTGAATAATAAGATACTGATCACTCAAAACTACCAATTGGTAAAAAGAAAGTTGCAAATAGTGAAAAGTATGCTGAAAATAATTTTGTAATGTAAGAGAATTTCATATTTTTTATGTTTCTGCACATTAATTCTTTTGATGTTTTATTATCTAAATCTGCCAATGCTTATTTTTTCAGAAAGATAGGTTTAATTGTTGCGGTATTTTAAAATGTATTTCCAAATATAGTTATTTTAAATTCTTAAATAATAATATTAAAAAAACTGTCCATCACATTATTGATTGATTATTTTTTTTCTGTAAGAATATTCATTGTCAAATGACAAGATTGTTTTATTTCGGACATCATGTGTATTATCCCTGAGAATTTAATTGATTGACTAATAATTAAGATTTTAAAATATTAAATGTTGTCAATGAAAGCTCCCTACTTTAAATGCACATAGTTTAGAAGTTCTCAGATATTAAGAAAAGAGTATAAACTTGATTACAAAATTTCCTCTTTACAAACATGAAACAAATCATGTTAAAGTGTGTAATAAGATGGCAAACTTTTATGATTAAACGCCATTTCATAATTAACTGCATATAAGTACCAATGAATGTTAATAATGTAATTAACCAGCAGTGGAAACATTTAAAAACCACACTTCTGTTGGAAATACAAGTTTTATATTTAGTAATCTATTATGTATATTTTAATATATGTAGTAAAATGGATATATCTGTACAGTGTAAAATTTTTATATTAATTATGAATTAGCCTCTTAGTTTAAATTTATTAATGGAGTGCAAGTAAGAATAGAATTTTCAAATTATATATGTAAATAATGCAATTGATTAGTCTCATGTTTATGTTTTTGTTCTTTTGAAGGATAATGTTCTTAGAATGTCCTGCTCATTCTGCTGATTTAAGTGAAGAGAAAGAAGCTACAAATTTAGAGCAGTATTTTATATTCTGCACTACTCATTCAATTGGCTTAGCCAAGTATCCTCTTGATGGAAATCCTTATGGAAGCTTGGCATTAGCTTCTCACCCATGTGGTGTAAGAATATTTATTTAGAGATTTCTTGTTAACAATATATGTGCTCATAAAAAATAGCAATATATATGAAGATAACTATTGAATTGACTGCTAATAATTTCTTTTATAAAGATTTGTGTTAACCCATTCACTGCCATTTACAAGATATCTCATAGGAAACTGCTGTAAAATTAAGTGTCCATTCATTTTTCTGGCAGCGAATGGGTTAAAACTACCGCTAATAACTGCAAAACATATAATTTTTTCAGTTAAAATTTCTGCATTTAATTTTGCTTATCTTTTTATAAAATATTTTATGCAACAAAGTCATATGCATAGACGTGAATTAGCATAAATTTAAAATAAAAGTCTTTATTAACTCAATTCTGCTTCAAATTTGACTAACAAAATTACTTTAAACTAAATTTATAATACATCACCAAATTTCACTAGTTTTTTTATTAACAAAAGCAAATTTAATTTTTACTTTTGTTAAAAATAGCCCATGCTTATTGAATAGCCCATGCCCTTAATTAGCCCATGCTAATGAATATATAATATTCTTAAATATATATTATTTTAAGTAATTAATAGTTATTTGAGCTGTATTTTAAATAACATAAACTTACTGTTGCATTGCAGGTAAATGCTATTATAGCAAATCAACAGCAAACGTTCTTATTTACAACTGGATTAAAAGATTCTTGGATTTATATGTATGAAATTAATCACATGTATGTAATGAACATTTTAGTTGCTTTTAATATAAGAATACATTATAAGTAAAAATCTCAAACTGTAAATCGTTGTCGGAAATAATTTTTTACAAAAATATATTCATAATTAAGCAAGCACTCAATTTAGAAGACATTTCACAAATTGTGATGTAAACAATATTTAAGATATTTTTTTTGTAGCTGTACTATATAGTATGAATGGTATTTACTGTACTTACTATACTTATAAAAGCAATAATAATATTTTTTGCATAAGCATATTAGAAGATTGAATAAAAACTTTTTGCTGTCCCTTTGAATGACATTTCTTAGTAATTTAAGGCTTAACCTGTCTGAAATGTTTATATAAATCCAACATAAATTTAAAAATAGTCATCATCATCATATATAGAGAGTGATGTACAAAAAGACTATATTGTCTCTTATTGCTAATAATTTAGAACCAGGCATGATTGGTCGTTTTTCCATGTCATCATCAAATTTCATAAAATGTTTTCTGGGAATCTGTTATTTCTTATTATCCTTTTAAATATTCATTTACTGTAAATTCAATGGTATTTTCTATTGATTCCAACATACTTTCACGGTGATAGGGGTTTCAAAATCTTTAAAATTGATTTCTCTTTCTATTTTATTTAATAGCTATTTTCAACTATTACATAAAATTGTAGATATTTTAATCATTACAAGTGGTTTAAATTAAAAATAGATACTTGATTCTGAAGGACTACAGATTTTGCAGCATGTACTATTTGTACTGATATTTTCATTCACTAGATAGTAATGACTCCCTCCCTCAAAAATACTTTTTTTATGTATTCTTTTTGTGGCTGCAAATTTTTCATAGTCTATTGTTTGTAGTAACAAATGTGTATTTTGGAGAGATGAATATACATTATATATTTCCATTCTTGTCTCTTAATTATTCATTAATAGATGAGAAGGTGTATTTTTGAAAATCAAATCATTTTTATGGGCTTGAGATGAGATTTTCTAGGTGTTTTTTTAATATCTTTGCATGTTTACTAAAAAAATTATTAAAGAACTAATTAAATTTTTTTATGTAAATGAAATATTGCTTGAGTATACATTAATTACATAATGACTGGCATATGATTCATTATATTCTTTCAAGAGTGCAAAATTTCTTACTTTTGGGACTATTATGGGTAAATGATGAATGATATGCTCAAAATCGAGCAGAAATGCAGTCTAAGTTTCCCCCCAATGTGTTGGATTTATGTTATGTTGGATTATGTGTTGGTAGAAAAATGTTTTCTGGTACAACATGATAATAAAGATTAGCCTGGTATTATAGCTGTTTAGACATTATAGTTTTGAGACAAAATGAGACCTTCTGATTCAGTTAGCTTATTAATATGTGCATTAATTTAGTAATATTTTCTTATCAGTTTTTTTTAAATTTGTGTTATAAACTTATATATATTTGCTACATATTTTCTTCTTATTGATATTATTTATTTGAAGTACCAAAGCTGTCTTTTTCTTTTTTCTATATTCATAAGTTTTATTATTTTTGGACACATCCACAGCTTCATAAAACAATGATATGAGTAAAATGCTGAATACTTGTATGTAACCTCTTCTAGTTGTTCAATCACCGTAATTCTACATTCTTCCTATTTCTCATTGTGACATTCCTCTTCGTCAACACTGTTGTCAAGCAAAAGCTATTAAAGTCTTTTTAGATATGCAAAAACAATTTGATCTTCATATCATTAAGTCCACTAACATTAATAATAAAAGATGCTCTTTTTAATGTATTAACTAGATTTATTCTCTGTTATGCTAAAATTCACTCATTTTCTTTTGATCTAGAAATTATTAGTTCCAGTAATATTTGTAGTCATAAAATTATTTTATTCTACTGTTAAATGCATATATTTATATACCATGTGAGCCTGAAGATAAAAATTTGTGCAAGTCTTCCTAATGTACTCATGCCATAGACCTGATTTAGAACTAATGTTTGAAGCTGTTCCTATTCAAGAATTATCATGGTTGTAAATGAATTGACTGAATAAGCAATTGGCTTACCTGTGCAATTGTGGTTTATTTTCTGTTTCTATATGTGAATTACTGATATTATTACAATACTGATATATTACAATGACAATTGTATCTGATTCTAATGTATATGGTAATACTGAAGACAATGCTGCATCTTTATTACTCAATGTTTTTGCCTGAATAATTTCTTCTTATTAAATTTACTGTTTTGGTTAATTTTTTAGTTCATTGATTCAATATCTGTTAAATCAAGGGTTTATTGTATTATCAAAAAGAGGACAGTATTATAGTCTTTTATTGACATTTCTTTAAATGTTTTTATTGTGTATGCATTGAAAATTGAATGATTTATGTGGAGAAAACTTAGGCATATGAATTGTGTAAGTTGATTGATAAAAAAATATTATAATTAAATTGCAGTTTATTGATTTCAATAAATCCTTGTTTGTTTGGAAAGATATATGGGTGAAAGGAATTTTTTACCTTCTTTATCCAAACATTGTTTTCATAACCAAAACTTTTGGTATGTGATTAATGTAGAAAAATTTTCAAGTGAGACCAAAAAAGAAAAATTAACGAAGCATAGACGATTTAGAGGTAAAAATTAATATGAATTTGTAACAATAAATAGCTTTAACTGCATTTTTTAAACTAATTTTTTTTTCTATCTTTACATTTTTTTTATTTCCTCTTGAAACCAAGTTTAGTTTGTATTTTAGATTTCTTGAAATCATTTAAATAAAAAGTTTATTGAATGCAATGTTTGTAATTACCTATTCCAGTAATTGTTAAATATAATCAAATATTAGGTTACATTATCTGATTGAATTTTACCTTAATAATAAAAAGTCTCTTTATCCAAATTTTAAACTAACAAAGGGTTTTGTTTTAAATTTTATTCAATGTCTGTAAAAATTCCAAATTTCGTGATTAAAAGTAAGAATCTATTTACTTGATACGTGATTAAAACTAAGAATCTATTTACTTGATACGTGATTAAAACTAAGAATCTATTACCTGATAAATAGATATTTAGTTTGCGAAGGTGTTGTTATAAATAATGAATTTAAACACAATTTCTGTTGATAGTTTGTTCTAAAAGTCTGTTTTTTTTTTGTTTTTGTTTTTTTATCAGTTATATATAATGAATACAAAAGAAATTTATATATAGTGAAGAAAATTTATTTCATAAATGATTATTTGTGTTTATATAGGGCTTTAGTGAATTCAGAACTGAAAGGAGGAAAAGGCCTTGATGCCTTTAAAACTTTATTCCCAATAAATGAAGACCCAGATGAGATGAAAAAATTACTCATATTAAGTGTTTATTCTCTGGAATCAGAAATGTAAGT
The DNA here is from genome assembly GCA_026543865.1 of Argiope aurantia. Classification (NCBI taxonomy): domain Eukaryota; kingdom Metazoa; phylum Arthropoda; class Arachnida; order Araneae; family Araneidae; genus Argiope; species Argiope aurantia. Next base: position 610,395 of record JAPMOR010073754.1, on the reverse strand, counting down.
GCATAAGTAATATATATTGTATAAATTTTTCGAATACGTTGAGGAAATGAGTGAGATATTTCACATTTATTATTGCTCAATTTAATATTTTATTAGTTTGTTATCGATTTACTAAATTAAATTTTTAAAAATAAATAAGTTTATTATGCTTGTTCTTATTCTTAAAGCTGAATGAAGGAATAATTTTATAATGTTTTGAATTTGAAGATGTACATTTCTTATTCGTTCCATTAATTTCATTTTTATGTTAAAGATACCCCCAAATTGAATTTTAGGTACTATTTTTTTTTAATTTGAAATATTGTTTCATAGTAGAAAAGAATTAAATTTTTTTCTTAATTGTTTAAAAAAAATCTCCAAGAAGGGTAAAAGTGTATAAAATTCCATTTTATATTCTGACATTATTATTTTTTTTAACTTAAAATAATGCATATATTATAAATACAGAAGATTCTTGTCTATATGGCTTTTAAAAAAATAATTCTCTGTAACTAAGTGAAGAATAATTTACCTTGTCAAGGCAGCACTAGCAGGTATCAACTACAATCCTCGTGCATGCCATGTGTATAACACAAAATGGAATATACAGAGCATAAATTTCTTCTTGTTTTTCACTTCATCAATTGTATATCAGTCATCAACAGGTACAAAATATGTTTGCATTATTCTTGGTTATTTAAGGGCCATATCAAATACTAAAAAAATTTCTAAAATTAAGGTTGTTTTAATTTAAATTTATATTTATTTTTAAACAGAAAAATAATTGTAAATTCATTTTAATCCCTTTAATTGTGATATTAAATAATAGTATATTATTAGAATTATGTGTAAATTTTCTAATTATAAATAATAATAATTTTTTCTAATTTATAAATAATAATAATTTGGGAAAAATTAAAATTAAAGCTTTTCTTGGACAAAAGTTTAATCTTGCAAATTCTAAGCAAATGCATTATTCAGTGCACTGTCTGGATGCTCTGCAGTGGTGATAAATTATTAATATATAAGCTATGCTGAAAGTTTGAAGACCATTTTCTCAGTATGAGTATTCTGTTTTGATATTTTATTGAATGAAGACTCTGAAAGTATACAAATATCTAACTAATTCTTATTCCTAATTCATTCCATTACCTTATTAGTATAAAATGAATGTTTTTGATAATATGAGTGACTTGGGAAATGAGCAGTTATTGAACTCGAGTTTATCTGGCATATCTGACCAAATAACTGAGAGTAAGGTAAATATTTTAAGTTTTTTTAAATAACATGCTCTACATTTCTTGAATTTTATACACATTTCTTACAATTTCATAAGCTATATGATGTTTCTACAAAGTTGTTATAAATATTCATTGTATATTTTTAGCTGTCAATAGTTTATGATAAAAAGAGAAGAAAAATGCTACATGTTTCTTTTTAAGGACAATGAATAATAAAAACTTATTAAGAATATCTGAAATTTACAAATGTTGCTACTATTTACATTTTTATTATCCTGTGGTTATCCTCTTATATATATTTACAGTATAATGTAAGTTTGACCTAATCTGTCAAGTGAAAGAGAGTCAAAGTAGATCCCATGTGGATCATAAAATATTATGGCTTCCTGGCTCAATCTCTTAACATTTGCAAGTTATGGGGAATAAGTTGATTTGCTACTGATCGGAAAAAATCTGAATTCAAGAAGTTTTTAATGGATTTATATTTAAAATAATCTCATGTTTTGAAGGAGTGGGAAAAATTCTATAAGATTACATCATTTTCATTAGGATACCTAAATTTAAACTCAAAAAGTGCTGAAATCTTGGTGAAATGCAAAATTCAGCATCAAAATATTTAATGTTGAATATCACTAGTATTGTTCTAGCACTATTTCAAATTTACCAAAAATTCCTCTATTTAGTCTACAATAAACCATATAAGTGTTCTAGTTATGGAGAAATTTAGTCTTTCATTTGCTATTCATCATAGAAATTGGTTTTCATCAGAAAAAAAAAAAAAAAAAAAAAAAAAATTCGCAAAAGGGCATTGTTGCTTCTGGTTTTAATTTTTTACATATCTTAAGACTACTGCTTTTATTAGGTACAGGAAAGAACGTTTTAAAACCAAATAAAAAATATATCATTTTTATCCGATTAAAAACACAATGGTAATAAATCAACAAATATCCTTACATCTGAAAGATTTCATGTTGATGGATTTGCATACTATTTATCCATCATTTATAGATTTTCACATGAATGTCTGTTTCAAAGATGGCTGATTGTGGGATAATTAGAAAGTTGATGGAATGGACATATTTTTAGTAAATTTGATAAAGTACTGTATAACAGTACTTGTGGTATTCTACATTAAAGAATTTAGTAAAAATTCAATTTTGCATTTGACCTAGGTTTTTTCATTTGTAACTCGAAAGCTTTGAATTCAGGTATCCTGATAAAAATGGTGCCATCTTATGATTTTTCCTGTTCTTTCAAAATAAAAATTCTGATTTTAAATTCTAACTAAAAATTAGTATTTTTTCTTAATTGGTATTTATCCTTTAATAACATGCAAATGGTAGAAGCATGGTAGAAGGTATTTGCATATAACATGCAAATGGTAGAAGATAGAATAGTGTTGTTATAAGGTTTTATGATTCTCTTTCATTTGGAAGATTAGGTCAAATTCACACTGTGTATAAAATATCATTTTTCATATATATAATATCAAGTATATTTGTGTAAGAAAATAACTACTGAAAATTTCATTATCCAGTTTCTATTCATAGGAATTGCAGATGATTTTAAAACCTATTTCCGGTCATGTATCCAATGATGTTAAATGAAAGCAAATCCTCTAATTTACACATTCTGATGTGTCATTCCTTTTAATGTTTGCATTAAATGTGTAAATTTTCTGATTTTTGTATATGTAATGGTATTTTTTTTTCTTTTTAATTTTTGGAAATTAATATATATTAGATCTTTTGTTCAAAAATAAATTTCTTATCTGGATTTTATAATAATATGAAACTGTGTTTGACTGCTTCAACTTTGATTAAATATGTATTAATTTATTCTTCATTAATATTTTGGAATTTTGGAGATAATATGGAAAAAAAATGAGATAATATTAATAATATATAACAATTTATAATATATAAAAATTTATGTATATTTAATATTAAATGCAGTAAAATTTAAAAAAAAATTACTTCAAAGTGTTATAATTTTCTTTTACTATTTATTTTATACTATTGCATTAATTTTGTAAAGATGCATACTACATTTTTTTATCATCACCAATGGTTTAATGCAAACATTTTATAAATAAATGAAATGAAAAAAATGTGATGTGTAGTATTTTTTAAAATTTTTATTTCCTGTTATAGTAAATTCATAAATATTTAAGAAATTATGTATTACAGGTATGCATGGAGAAATACAATATCTACCTTGGCAATATCTGTAAGAAAATGAAATTATAAAAAATTCGTTTATTGAGTTACATAGAAGAAATATGAACTGAAATATGAAGTTAATCATTTCAACTCTTCTTGGATATACATTTAATGTACTTTATGTACATTATGTGTTTGGACATTAGCCTGAAGGAAATTGCATGAAATGCTTTTAAATGATTTTGAAAGTGATGAAAAGTCCCAAGTATTTATACTTCACAGCTCTTTTGTATACTTGGATTTTTTTTTCCGTAAAACATTGATAGGGACCACTTTTTATTGTACTTATAAAAACTCGGGATTTTGTTTTTAGTAATACATTAATAACATAATTTTTAATATTTTTTTTTGTAAAGTTAGTATTTTAAAACATTTACTGATAACATTTACATTTGCTTATTACACACAGCACCTTTCTTACAAATTAGATTTTGTAAATAAAAGAAACCATACTAAATGATAAAATTTCATGCATTTTTTCCCCCTCTAGAAAAATGTTAAAACTAGGTTCTGATAAAGAATTCTTACTTAAAGGAGAAATCCCCATCAATTGTTTAGAATATGTTTTATCAGCTTTAGGATGTTTTTTGTCTTCAGATGAGGTTAGTATAACTTAGTATCTTTTAACTATAAATTAATTTTCAATTTTTTTTGCTGCCATGAATAAAAATTTCTAAAAATGAAAATTTTTAGAAAAATCTCCAAAATATGATTTAATTCTTAGAAAGATAATTAATATGTCACTGAAAATTTATTTCACATTTGGTATGTGTGTGTTTGTTTGTTACTAAATGACAATTATTGAAAATTTATTTTTTAGTTTCAGCTCATGTTAAATGACATTGATTTTGCCAACAAATATTTACATAATGGTGAAAAGGAGACATTAGATTGCTTAGAAATTATGAAATGTAAGTATTTATTATATTGTTGTTCTCCCTCATTTTAACATTTGACTGTTTAACACATACATTAAAATACATTTCTTAAATTTATTATTAGAATATAGAAATAAGCTTTTATTTGATATTTTGCCTTGTACAATTGATTTTTTTTTTTGTAGTTTTATATAAGGAATAAAAATGAAATTTAAAATTGGCTCTTTAGATCATGAATGCTTATTTTTAGAAATTGTTTTGGATGAATTTTCATATTTAGAGTAAATTTTTACTTTCACCAGTAATACTTAAGCAAATTTTCTTTTTATAAATATAATTTCTAATTGTTGTTTCATGCTATTATTTAGTGAGTACAAAACAAATATAATTTTTTTTGTTTTTTTATTAAATGTTTTTCTAAATTTTAATGTTTAATTTAATTTGATATTTTTTATTTTTGTCTTATGATTTTATTTATTTACATTTTTACTGACGTAATTTTTGCAAATATGAGTTTTTATATTTTTTAAATATTTTCTTCTTTCCAGATGCTACGAAAAATTTATAATATCTATTAGTATCATTTTTCATTTGTGATAACAAACCTTTATCCATATTATTGAGATTTATTTATCTTCCAGTGTAACTTATATTTAAAATCCAAAGTATACAGAAGCACTGAAATATTATAGACTTTTTGTTTTCAAATTTATGCAGTTAGCACATTTATAATAATATATTTACAATATGATGATTTAATATATGCATGGCATTAAAAGTGTTAATTAATCATAGAATTTTTATTTAATAAATAATTTTTACTAACATACTTATATAGTTAATATTGTTTGACTTACATCCATGATTATTCAGGAAATAAATAATTTTGTATTTATTTGTTGTTATAGTACAGTACAGTTTGTTTCTGTGAAGCTTAAAAATTTAACTTTTGTGTTTCTTCTTTCAGTTCAATTAAGATACTTAAGATACATTTGTTAATTAAAAAAAAAACAAAAAAAAAAAAACAAGGTAGCAGTTATAAAATGTATTAATTTTTTTAAGTGTATGTGAATTATCGTCCAAAGGAATCTCTGACAAAAGAAAAAATTACTCATGCTTTTAAAGAATTGATTTCTTCTGAAGAAGATCCAGATAAAGTCATAAAACCACATTTTATAAGTATTTTAGAATCAGGAGGTAAGAAAAAGTTAAAAATTTATTTTTTTAATATTAAATATTCTTTTCAGCATGTTATATTAATATTAGTAATTGTAGTTTATTTAGTTTTGAAAAAATGGTACATAATATGTTCTTTTAGAAAAATGATTTCTTTCTTTTAGTCTGTTTTTTCATTAATTATGTTTTTGAAGCTAAGTATACTCTTTATTTTATGACTTAACAAGAATCAAACTCAAAAGAAATGCAAAATATCAGCCTGAAATTATATGCTCTTTTATTTACTTACTGTAGCTTTTACTGTTTTTTGTAGTTTCTATTGTGCACTTTTCATTTTGATTTGCAATAATCACCAGCAAATATTAATAAATAATATAACTTGATATTAATTACACTATCATAATTAATTAAAATGTAAGAATAAGTAATACTTATTTTTCTACCCTACCCCCATTTAATTTTGAAGAAAAATTCATACAATCTACACATTCTATTAATGCCTGTTTTCGAAAATAGTTTCCTGTAATAATTAGAAATAGGTAGAAATATTTAATTTTGTATATTTTATTGATATACAAAATTGAGAAGCATTCACTTTACAAGCAGTATAATGAAACAAACTTATTCTGAACTTAGAAATTATTCCAGAATTTTCTTTATTATAATCAAGTAAAAAATTCATAACTGATATGCTATATTGTGAGAATATCAATGAAAAATCTGATTGTTACAAGTATAAAAGTAGCCAACTTTAAGTATTTAGGTTTATTGCTATAATGATGCACTATTTCTTAATTTTATGTGATTTTATTTTTTTCAAAACATCATCATAAAAAATATTTTAGAAATTATATATATACGTAATGTTATTTTTATATCAATACTTTTAACAATATTTAAGGGGACAATAGACTCTATTAGACATTTTCGGGAATTACTTAATTAAGGTATGAAATCTTTTATGCATATACAGTCACTACAAGCCCAAATCAGATATCATATGAAAAAACTTGTTCTACCAAAACATTTTAGTTAAAATGAATTAGAAAAATGTGAAAAGGTTTTTTTTTAACAGTGGATTTACTGTACAACTGAAAGCAAAACTAAATATTGCTCATTCTTAAATTATAATAAAAAATCTATGAAAGAGAGCTCGTAAGCCAAAAGCAGGCATATCACAATTAAGCACCAATAATTGCAACCCTCATTAAAAATCGCAGCCAATTTCATGATTAACGCTATAATTATTCAAGGGAATTTCTCAATTTTGTTATGTTCATTTATTGTGGAAGGAAGCTCTAATTTAATTAAAATGGCAGGGCAATGAGGTCAAACGAGCATTGGTTTAAGAAAAATGGTTATTAAGCATGTTAAAGATAGAAAGTCTGTACCAAAAATATCAGAACTTGTCGACAGAAGTCATTCACTGGTACATGACATCATAAAATGCTTCAAAACCAATAATCAGGTGGAAAATAAGCCTAAGACAACCCAAAATACGATTTTCACTGAAGCAGATGAGTGATATTTAAAATGGAAGTGAAAATAATAATAAGACCATCAATAATAAGAAATAAGCCCATCAATAATAAGAAATGTGCTCCATAAGGTAAAATTCAATGGAACGAAAGCTTACATAAGTAAATGAAGTTAGATCATAAGACTTAAATTCACAAGGAGCGTGAAAACAAGGATTTTTCTTATTAAAAAGTGTTATTTAATGATGAGAGCAAATTCGACATTTTTGGATCCAATGGCAAGCTTTACATCTTGAGATTACTGAACAAGAGATTGTGCACAAAAAAAATTTAAAAGCAACTGTGAAGCATCATGTTGGATCAATAATGGTCCTTTTTAGCTACTGGTACAAGGAACCCTGCATTTTATTGCCAGGAGAATGGATCAGAGTGCATACTTCAATAAGAAGAGGAATTTGTCATAATGTGTGCAGAAACTTTCTCTTGGTAACAACTGGCAATTTTATCAGGAAAATGATCAGGATATAAATTTTATCTAGTGCATTTCTAGTTCCTTTATAATTGTCCCCATGTCATGGACACTCCACCCCAAAACCCCGATATGAATCCCATTGAAAATTCATGGTAATATCTTTAAAAAAAAATATCTGAGAACACATAGTTTCCAGTAAAGATGAATTTAAAAATGTGTGGCTGCAGAAATGGGAAGATATTTAACCTGTTTTTTGTGAAAAATTGGTGCAATCTATGCCTAAACAAAATACTAATTCATTTGAAACATTTACTAGATTTTAAAATTTTCTTATCTGTCCAAGTTTGGATTTTGCAATTTTTTTGTTTTGTTTTTTGCCATAATTTCTGGTTAAAATGAATTTATGATTCTTGTTTTTATAATTGCAATAAATATACTATTGATAATTCGTTTAACTAGGTTTCTTATCTATTTTAATATATTTCTAATATATTAATTTTTGGTAAGAAAGTTTTGACTGTATTAGTATCTTTTCTTGGATGTCCGAATTTGGCTTCGAGTGACTGTATATTAAAATATAAATGGTCAAATTTCTTAAAAAACAATTCTTTATCGAAATATTTTTTTAAAAAAAGCTATACAATTTTTAAAAACTTCAAAATATTCCAGGTGACTTAATTCTTGATTTTTTCTGTTATTTTTTTTCTTATTATACAATGTAAATTTATTTGGAAAAAACTACATATGATTTTGTAACTTCAATTAAATGCTAATGTTTTATAAATATTTCTATGCATACTTGCTGAATTTTTGTTGGAATTGTGTTTTCCTGAACTAGTTAAAAAAACTTGGAACATAAAATGCATACCTTATTTTCTTTTAATGTTTGACTGAAATCTTTATTATTAATTTCATTTAATTTCTTCAAAAATTAAGATACCTGGAACATTTCAAAGATATTTAAATCTAATTACTATATCAATTTGAGAAAAATCATTAAGGCGGACTCTTTTTTCCTCTTAACCCTTCAAATATTTATTTTATTGAACAATAAATTTTATACCACTATTTTAGTTGAATATAAACATATATTTTGGTGATGAAATGATATAAATAAAATTGCTTATTTTAAAGTACACTGTTCCTTAAGCTGAATAAATTGGAAAGCAAGAATTAAAATACTAATTGATGCATAAGTTTTATGGAATGTCTGAATCTGCACAAAAAGCTTTGTATATGAGAACACTGTTTATAGTAAATGGATGTTATTTATAGTCAGATTCTGATTATACAATTTGATGTTACTGCAATTTGTGAGATGCGTTTGGATATAGTAAAAATTGCAAATTACAATACTTGGTTATATAAAAGTGATAATTAGAATTAAATTTGTTTGGATAAAATGTTTTTAATTATAATTAAAAATTAAGGAAGTACATTTTCAGGTGCATTCAAATTTAACTTCACACTCTTGTTGTAGTTGAACATTTAGTTACTAAATTTTCTGAAAAACAACTGTGCATTGTCGTAGGTATCTTCTAAAAAATGTGAGCATTTTAATAAATTCTACAGCAATAGAAATATTAGTCCCAGCTCTATAATATAATATGAGATATAAAGTAACTTATCTGATACTGTTTTCTACAGGAAAATATGTTAAAACACATTTGAATTTTATTATTTGAAATAAATATATTTTTTATATAATTCATAACCAGTTAATTATTAGTGGCCATCACTTTTCATTTTTCTCGATGCATTATGAAATTATGATCATTCAATTAAAAATATAGAATTCAATTTTTATTCAAGAAATATATATACATAATATAGTTATTTTATACATATGTTAGGCAAGAGAAAATTGCTAATTTAATTATTGAAGAATATACTTAAAATTTTTGTTTAATATTTTTTATTACTGTAAAAATACAGGTGATCCACTTTTAGAAAGTGAACTTATCACTATAGTGCAGACTTTGAAAGATACTGAGGATGCTGTGCCATCTGTGGATGAAAATGCAAAAGTTGAAAGTTTTATACATACAAGTGAACCAGAATCTGCAAACAAGGATGCTCCCGATGATCTAGTAATTCCAGATGTATGGTGTATTTTTAATCAGAAATTTATTTATGAAATTGAGGTTAATGATCATATTGAAAATTTGTTAAAATATTTGAACTTAATGTTGTTTTCCAATATTTTATGTACTTTTACAATAATCTTGAAGAAACTGCTTATGTACACTGCTGAGAATTTTTATGAGTTTTCATGTTTTTAGATTATTACAGAAGAAATATTTTTCCAAGATATTTTATGCATGGAAAAGGCTAAAGAAGATTTGTCATCTTATATTTTGAAAAGGGATGATTTTAAACTTAAGGAGAAACCTCTGAAACTCGAAGATTTTTTGGCTGTAATCGAAGAAAATAATATGTGGGCAGACATGGAAAGTTCTTAGTTATTTAAGGATATTTTATGAGCATTTTTTTGGGTACCACTCTTATTTCAAGTCTTCTTTTATTCAGGTATTTATTTGCAAAATTTTTCTGGAGATGTTGAAATAAATAGTTTTCTGAATAAATATCATTGCTTTTTATTGAATTATTTAAAAACTTGACAATGGTGCTAAAAAAATTCATTTCATGATACAGAGTTTTTTCTTGCCCAGTATAGTATACTGCTTTGTATGGCCACATCTTCGATAACTGCTATATTAAAGTTTCATTTTCAATTGCTACATTTATGTCACCATATTAACTTATCAGCCTTTTATTTTACACATGATACATGTTAGAATCAAGAGTCAAGGCTCTTGATTCTAACATTATTAGGTGATACATTTTTGAAGTGTATCAAATTTATATTAATATAATATTCTTGAATAAATTTGTAAAAAAGTATAAATTACACTTTAGCATCCATGCAAGACTGCATTGCACATTTTCCAAAGACAAAGCAACTTCAATTTATAAACATCTAATTTAGTTATCATTTCATTAAAAACCATATAAATAAAGACTAAAGTGAATTATAGATGAAACTTAAAGAATATTCTGTGTTTTAATGTACATATGTCATAATCAGCTGTCTCATATCTGAAAATATATAGCAGGAATGATATGAATATGAGAATCAAAAAGTGATTAGAATATATATATATATATAAATATATAATATATATAATTAAAATTTTGTGTCACAGGTATTATGCCATTTACAAGACTTGCTCTAACTTTTAATTAACTTATTTGGTTTAATGATCCATGACTAATATAAGCTTGAATACTGCACTGAGAGGCATTTAGAGTGGTCTTAAGATGTTTTGATATAGCAGTTTAATTAATAATGTTTACATTTTATAATATCTTTTTTTCTCTAACATTTTTCTCTTTCTTTTTAAATATTTATATGAATTATGAATCATTTACTGAATCGAGATGAGAAATTTGCACCACTGTAAGTTTTAAAGCTGTTTTAGCCATTTTGAAATTATGCATAATTAACATAAATTGAAATATGTCCTATCAGATTTAAAGAAGTTATAAATCTGTTTTGCATTCCGTAGGTAAATTCTATATTTGTTACAATATTTATAACTGATGAACTTTTCATCAGATAAAATAAACTGATGTCATTGATTCTTCTGGGATAAAATATGTAACTTTGCTTCTAGGCATGGATAAATCTTACCAATCTAAAACATATTTATAATATTCCTTGCAATTTGCTGCAATTCCATTTATACAATAAAAATTTTTTGCCTTTGAAAACTTTATAATATTTTATTGATAGTGAAATCATCTGAAAATGAATCACTACCTTTTTAATTATTTTTTCTGTCATATGCAGTTATATTAAAATTTGTTCAAATCAAAAAATATAATATATTTAATTTAGTGAAATTAATTTATACGATATTTTGTTTCACTTTTATTTGCACTCTTACCGCAACTCGAACTGCTTTCCTAACATTTCTACGATTAATCCCGTCAGCTCTGTAAATCGTTGTCCGAATCAGTGGGGGTAATATTTCATAACTTTCTTGCATACTCTTTAATAAAGCCGTTATACCAAAGAATGCCACGTATACGATAGTTACGAAATATTAACCTTTGCCGTGAATTTAGCATTTACTGAATTTATCATGTGATTTTCGGCGTGTTTTTTTTAGCGATTAATCCCTATCTTGCAGTTAATAGCGATTAATCCTTATCTTGCAGTTTTCGAAAATGAAATTTAGGTTTTAAATGCGTTTTTTCCAAAAAATTGAAAAAAAAAAACTGACATAGAACTAGTAGTCACAAAATCACATATCAAAATTGATAATGTAAGTTTTCGCGTTTTTTGAGTCATCATGTTTACATGTTTCTCAAAGTACAAACTGACTGGGGATCAACCCCCTCGTTCAGTTTGGCTCAAACATTGATAGGTGACTACAATATAGATAGGCAATTACAATATAGATGTTAAATTTATGTACAGAATTTTATCTGTCTAGCTCTCTTCGTTTTGTGATTATCGCGTTAACTTGTATTCGAACAGCTGAGCAGATAGATTTATTCTGCACGGGCTTTCTGAAAATTTAATAAAAATACTATATATCACATTTCATCACTCAAACTCTATGACAGATAGACAAATATTTTCCAAAAATGTACTTTTCGAACTCAGAGAGATCTAAAACGTGGAGATTCATCAAAATCTTGAATTCGGATTTTTTAATGATTATAATTATATTACAATATAATTATATTTCGTATACGACAAAATAAAAATGTTCCTTTTGAATTTTTCTTTAAGATTCGTTTGCACAACAAAAGCTTTGTCGAATTTGAGAGAAAATTGCATTTACATTCCAGTATACACACATTCTATAGTAGAGTTAAAAGTTTACTTGAGTAAAATGTACTTCCATAGTTAAAATGAACTCTTGATTTTTTTTTAATTCATAGTATTGTCTCTAAAAATGGTATTATGAATATTTAAGAATGTGTAATTTTGTCAATAGCTTGTGTTTTCCGAGTTCTGAGAGATTTAAAACGAGATTCGTCGAAATGCCTATATGGAATTGAGTGTCACAATATTTCCGTTTTGTATATTAATTTTGAAGGGAAAAAAAATGTTAAAACTAAGGAATAAACCAGCACAAAAATGAAATTGATGTTAGTTAAAAACTGATTTGTTTAATCAAAAGAAGTTTTATGTATTGCAATATAGTTTCATTTAACATTCTCCATTTCATTTAACATGAAATTCATCTTGGGCAGCAATAACTCACGTGAGCGTGCTGATACATAGATACTGGAAACAATAAATGCAAAATATTTAACTCAGACTAAATAAAGGACTATCTCTGGAATCGGAAATCATTGATATTATTGTAGCTCTTTGATAGCTCCTTCTAAACTGAGAGGTCTATAAATTTGGTTGCAGTATAATGAATTTTTGCGAGATAAAAGAAATGCATACCTCATTTTTTAATAGGAAAACGATGTTTGTCACCATTAATCAAATCCTCTTTTCAGTCTTTCCGTTTCTTTGGATACTTAATGTAACCATTAAAATTAACCTTTGAAACATTCAACAAAACTACCATCAGTAAAGCACAAGCGACTATCATTTTGCTGACTTTCTACTGATTCGAAAGGGCAGTTAACAACCATGCACAAACTCCTGCTCCGTAGATTCATCATCAGATTAGACTCACTCTATTGTTCGCCGTCTGAAAGTCAAGAACCATCACGATATCAAGGAAATTATGACAGTTATTGTGCTAAGACTGGGGGTGTGCGCATTCTTTTTTTTAATTATCATTATTTCAGAAAATGTTCTCCCCTTTTTGCAGATAGTATATGAGGTGCAAAAAATTGATGAAAACAAAAACAATATTATTACATCAACATCTTTTAATCTAATAGCAAAAAAAAAAAAAAAAAAAAAATATTATCTATTCCCTTAGGTATCCAATGAAAAGGATACATTTTGAGTAGAATCATTTACATCAATAAACGATTTCCATTGTTTCCGTAGTGCGATTCGTCTCTTTTCACTAGAATCAACGTCATCGGTATTGAGAAGCTTTTATTTTTCTTCAAAGATGTCGTCATCGTTCAAACTATCTGTTTTTCAGTAATGAAGGATCTTTTATGTTGGTAAGAATTAATCTCAACATTTTTCTTAATCTGTGCAAAATTCTAAATACAGTAAATTATATATAAATGGTAGTTAAATATTTAAGTGGAAGTTTGTTTGTTAGCTACTTTTTTTTATTGAAATCTAGCGGAAATCTATGATAATTTGTTAAGTAAGTGGAGATAAAGTATTTTCTGTATTAAAAAGCGTTGAGAATTTTTAGCGGAATATTATTAGTTAACTGTAATATTTCTTTTTGTTTGTAGCATTAGTAAAGATGCCGAATTAGCAAAAATCCACCTCTTGTAACACAATTTACGATTTTGTACAGCAAATAAGTTTAAATGTTTTCACTTAATCGAGTTCGCTAGCGAATGCGAGACTTTAAACGGAAACTTTACAAAACAATATATATTTTCTTCATACGCATGGAAGCCTAATGAAAGAATTTTCTTGGTTTTAGTATCGTTTTAATTTATGAAGCTTTGATTATTTGTATAAGCTACAATCCTTTGTGCTACACTGATCGCAGAAATAAGGGCTCTAGAAAGAAAAAATAAATAAATAATAGATCCTTCCCCCGAACAAATTGACTGAGTGGCAAATATACACACTTAAACACAAAAGTATGCACTACAACTAATTGCTAGCTTTTGCAGAAAATACTAAGTTACATTATAACTGCATAAAAAATAATGTTTTAATTGCATTGCTTTGTTAACTCTAATAACAGTGAAATTAAACGTAATAAAAAATATAAGATAAACATAAAAGCTTAATTTTAAAAACGAGCTTAAATGAAAATCATGAGAGAACCAGCCTGCTTAACAGATCCTTTCATATTCATAGGTTCCAGCTTTTCATTTGCTACATTTTTTTCTTCTTTTAAATACCTCTCTGAATCGTAAAAAGGAAATTGTTTTTATGTAAAGAAAATCGTAAAAGATTTCAAAACTGGGAGACTTTTCTCATTTTCAATATCAAGTTCTTTTCTTGCAATTCATTTTCTTTATAAAAGTTTTTTTAGCATATTTTTGGCCTTGATATATTGCTTTTCTTAAATACGATTGATTGTTTCAGGACTACATGATTTCCCAAATTTGTTTTCTACAACAAATATTAATTTTAATACATTAATTTAGGAATTTTTTCTCTTTTTTTCCAGACCAAGATTTCAGCATTTTCAGGATTTAAATTTATTATTCTTGAGTTTAATTAATTTTCGTTTACGAAATAATTCTTTACTATTTTAATATTTCAAGTACTTTTTATAAAAAGGTATTCCTTTTATTGTGTAACTAAGCACTTCTGTTTTGCTTCTCTCTGCTTATGCTCGGTACAATTCATTATTTTATAAAGTACAACTTTTATGCACTTACATGTTGTATAGAGAAAGTTTAGTAAAAAAATTTGAACTCGAGATTTTGATGAATCTCTACGTTTCAGACCTCCATGAGTGTGATTTTTTTTTTTTTTTTTTTTTTTTGTCCGTCTGCCTGTCTGTGACAAAGATAATTCAAAAATGCTTTGAACTAGACGGATAAAATTTACAGACAGACGAGTTATTACACCAAACTTGCAGACTTTTATCAAATTTTGAGTGAAATCTGTTCAGAGAAAGTTCGTCTATCCGGTTATTTGAATACAAGTTAACATGAGAATTGCAAAAAGAAGAAAGCTAGATAGAAAAGATTCGGTACACAAATTGAACAACTATAGTGTAGATACCTGTGAAATTTTGAATCAGATCCAACAACGGATTGATCGTCTGTCTGTTTGTACTTTCAGAAACATGTAAACGGATAACTCAAAATCCTTATCAAATTTGAAAACTTATCAAATTTGATAAGTGATTTTGTGTGAAAGTTTTCGTTCAATCGGTTGAGATAAACGTGGCTAAAGCAGAAATTCGATTTTCAGATACTATTACCGTCACACGAAGGATTAATCGCCAAAGAATTCGCCAATTTTGACACGATAAATTCAGTAAAAATCGTAAATTCATGCAAATTCAAATGTCATACAAGGCTTTCCCTGGCATGACAAGTTTATTGGAGAATATACGAGAAAGTTTTGGGGAAACCAAAACTTTCTCGTATATTCTGTTGCTGTTGTACAAAACTTATGCCATATCTGTTTCTTGCAATCATGCAACCGTTTCGATGTAGGAATATGAACAGTGTCCCTGTTTTTGACTTATTTTGAGCACTTTCAATTTGGAAGCTTTCAGTGATTGTTTTTAGCACTGTTTCAGAACTTTACACGATTGTTTTAGCAATCTTCCTTTAAGATTTGTTCTTCTTACAGATTTTATACACAAACATATCTGTTTTAGAAATAATTTTTTTTTCCTCGTTGGGCCAATGGTGAATAATTGAGAATCTAAATGTTGAACCTGCGGAAACTAGAACAAAATCTTCAAAACTGTCATAAAAATACAAGTGATCTCGCTTAATCTTTTCAAAAGCGTGTGACGTTTCAAATTCTCCTAGTGCATATGCTTTTGTGACCTAAAATTTATTAAGGAGAAAATAAATTGAAATATAAATTAGGATAATGTTATTAGATCGTTATATTTATTCTGTAATTTATTCAAAACTGTAAATAATATTCTCGAGATTAATTTTCATACTATATTTATTGGAATTTTTTTTTTCTATTTTCAAAATATAAGATTCACACACTTTCTTTTGTGACTTAGTGTATGCCTCAGAGGTTTATGACTAGTAATTAACGAAATGCTATAATTCGGATGCATCATTCTTTAAATTTCGTGTGGTATCAGTTAATTTCCTGTTTCTATATTTCAACTTGAAAAATAATGTTAAATACAATAGCGGCGATGAGCAGTTTCTTAGCGGGTGCTCTGATGTCCCATCATCTTGAAGATGACGTTATTAGCATAAGACCTCATATATTATCTCCATGATGTTGTTCAATATTCTGAATGTTGAATTAATTCGCGAAGAAATGATGACAATTTTGTTGGGCATTTTATGGTAGTAGGACGAATAATTCTTTATTTATTTCCCATGCATTATTATACATGGCCCCAATCGTCTTTAGAACACGTGACTTGAAAGTAAGGTTCCGACATCGATAGCATACTAAAATTTTTTCGACGATCCACTCTATAGGTGGGCTTAGATCTCTTTAAATGTGCTGTCGTCAGTGGCATACCGAAATTAGCATCCGGGTGAATATGGCTTTTTAGCCCCTAGTCCTCATCAATGCTATTCAAATGCATATGGTGTAGCATTATTATTATTGTTTTTCTTGAATCAGGTAGAAGTGGTATTCCCGAAATTTTCTCGCAAGCAAATAATAAGTGTATTTGTGTATTATTAACTGCATGCCATTGACGAGTAATATTTATAAAAAACTCTATTAGAATGTAATGATTTTTGGCGATTAGTCGCTTGTATGTGGTTGCTTGTACAAATACCAAATTTTTGGGAATCAGGGAGGTCTGAATTAGGGTTCGTCAAAATCCCAAACTTTTAATGATTACAATACAAGAAAGTAAAAAAAAAAAAAAAAAAAAAAAGAAGATATTAGCGCATTTATGCTTTGTCTTCTTCATGCCTCCTGCGACTGGTGCAAGGGTATCTATGCTACTCCTTCCGCCATCGTTATGCCACTGACTTTTATAGACAAATGATCTTATCAATGGCATGACAAGCAAATCCGGAATGTGGAATGATGGTTCAAATAAAATAATCTAATAATGATTTAAAATTGAAAAGTTTACTTCCAAATATCTTTGTTGCAATAGAACATTATAATTAGAATTCATTCTATTCAAAAAATTCATATTTCATTTAATAAATCATGTAAGCATATGTGTTAAGAGTAATTGAAGATTATTCTATATTTAAATATGAATCATAATCCTCTGTATATGAATTTAATCAAATAGAAATATGTGCTATGAAACTTTTTTTACCGAAAAAATGTATTTACGTTTAATATTTAGGCATACTATTTCAAATAACTTATTCCAGTTGGTAACTAATAGTCCCGTTTCAAAAGATAAGGATTTCGTGAACATATTTCTATACTTTTGGCTGATGAAAATTTTCTAATCTCGTCATTTAATTAAACTAATTGCCAAGCTTATCTGTGGCTCATGTTTTAACGCTATTTACTGCCACTTTGATTATTCCAGTTTGGGCAAGAATTGTGCATCGCTCTTATTATCTTCCACCCCAAATTTTTTGAAATTCAAAATATTAACACACTAAGCATTTCAGCAGAATGAAGTTAAAACTTGCTGTATCAATAATATGCAAAATAATCTTAGTTGCCGATTTTGTTATATTTAAAATTTGATGATGAATATGGTAAATTTGATTATCTTAACGGAATGTTCTCAAAAAAAATATATTTTTTAAATTATAGATAATTTTTAATATTTTAGGTTTAATGGTATTAATTTTTAAACTATCACGATAGCTATTTTTTTATGCTATAACTTCCATATATGCTGGAGATGAAAGGTGACTGGATATATTGCGAGTTAGTATATTTAATAATTGTGGGAAATAGAATTTTTAAGCCTTATAGCAAAATTTTAGTTTATAACTTACTAGTAAACAATACCTTTGAAATGAATTGTATTCGAGAAAAAAATGGAAGAGGAAAAGTAGATATCACAAATAAAAATGAAAACAAGCCTTATTTGGAGTCATTAAATTAAAAAATAAACCCATCTAAAAATTAAAGTGATGTAGATATACACAATTCAAGGATAATTGTAAAATAACCAAAAATAACCATAAATTTATTAAATTGCTTTGCAAAATTTAAAAAAAAAATCGAAATTTGTCATAAATTCTTCAATATTAAAAAGTATTATTGTTTTGAAATTAAAATTTACATGCAAATACTCTTTTTGTTCGTTTAGTAATTATAAAAAACAATATAATATAAAAATACTCAATATATTTACACATATGCATACCCCTCCATGATTTGATTTCTAAAGCAACGAACAGTCTGTTGTTCGAATAGGTTTCAAATGCAGAACTTGCAGGATTTAGAAAGGGTTAATTAGAACAAACCATAGAGACTCAATTCTGAAAAAAAAATAATAATAATAATTTTCCGATTACAATTTTGCTTGAATTTGAAATCTTGTATAAACAATTATTTGTTGCTTTGAAACACCCTGCATTAAATTTAGGTATGAAAAGACACCATAGATTTCTTATAAGTACTATTTTCAGAATGTAAATGTCATCTAAATTGGTCAGGAAAAAGCATTAAAATCCTATATGTACTTTACTCATTCTTCCCCCTGTACTATGCTAAATGATTGAAACAAGCTCATGTTCCAGAAAAATGTTCTGCATTTATTTGCCGCGTTTTACGTATTCGCGCTAGTGCTGATATCAGTAGCCAAATGAGACAGAATGTTTTCCGAAATTGAAATCGAAGAATACATACATTGAGTCGGTGACAGTTCAAGAAAGATTATTTGGTCTATCAATAAAATGAATAAAATATGAAATTGTAGCTAATCTAAATTGATATCGTAAAAATAATGAATTAATTTATCAAAATAAACATAAAATTGTCCTAAATTATTAACTCTAAATGCATTTGTAAAATAAATTATTAATTCTGCTCTGTCTAAATACAAGCTAACGAAAATTATTGAAAAAAAAAAAAACTCCCATTTTTTTGTACAATTTAATTTTTGTTTCTTTTTTATCATTTTCATTTTTTTTTCATATTATTTTTATACTGGTACACTATCTGTATTTGTATCCTATAAAAAATATCGACGGGATTCACAGAATGCAATGAATTACAAGATGAATTAAAAGCAACCAAATTGTACACGTAGTTACTTCTTAGATGATTTGAAGAAAGAGATTTTTGGAATTTTTATTAGATCCCTAATTAACTGAATTTAATCAAAATTTTAATGTTTATTCTTCATAACTTTGGAGTATATCATCGCAAAAAAAAAAAAAAAAATTACCCACCTTTTCCTTAAAATTAAAAAAATATTGAATTTTTAATGATCTACTTATAATAAATTAAAGAATAATTATTAATTAATGTAGGAAATAATACAAAATATTGCTTTTTTAATGATCTACTTATAATAAATTAAAAAATAATTATTAATTAATGAAGGAAATAATACAATATATTTATTGTTTCTAAATGAAAGATGAATGTATCATTAAAATTTTTTTGTTGCACTAATGGAAGAGGTATGCCACTTTCTTTGTTGTCAATGACCTACTTTTTTTTTCTTTGTTCTTAAAATCCACATTGCGTAATGATTGATGCATAATTTAAATAAAAGTATTTCCTTTCATTGGAGCTGACAAAAAAATTTTATAAAACAGTATCTCAGAAATTTTTTATTTAAAAAGTGCTACTTTGTAGTTTTTAAAACAAAGTTTCTCATCACATGACTTGATTTTAAAATAAATACTTTTTTTTTTTCTTTCAGTAAATTTGAAGTGAGAAGCAAAGTTTCCCATCTGTTTTTGAATTTCTTTTAAAACAGAATTTCTTTTTAATTTCAGAATTCCTTTTTTAATCTTTGGAATTCGTGATGTTGAGTTATCAAACTTGTGCACTTCGCATTTGGTTGAATCCATCATTTTTTTTTTTTAGAAAAGAAAAAGAAAACGTCTTTTTAAAGGCGTGAAAAAATGATGAATGCTTTGAATATTTTATTCCACTGCCATGATTAAACACAAATTTCCATGCTTTCTAGTAATTTTTTTTTAATTTAGTAAAATAGAAAAACATTTATTACCGATAGAAATATAAATAAATGTAACTTTTATGGTATAGTAAATCCTGACTTTTCTTTAAATTCTTTTCAAATTCTTCATTCCTCATTTTAATTTTTCTTACTATTTAAGTCTTTTTCACATGATACAATTTCGTTTACCTTTAGAAATACGAGGGGAAAAAAATCTCATTACATCCGTTAAAAGTTATGGTTTTGGCTGAGGAACGATAAAGTTTCTTACCCACTTTTTAACTCATTGGATGATGTCTTCGAGTAACTGGTCGAGTAACCTTTTTTCAAGTAACTGGTAACATGAGGACTCCCTCTACTGTTCATAAATTTGAAATTCTTGTTTCCTTTTATTAAAATTAATCTGTCATCATATACAGAGTGACTATAATAGTAGGTTAAGCAAAACATTAAAGTGTCCGGATTCTTTTAATTATTTTTCTAAATCTAGTCCCATAATTTTAGAATTCGAGAAGTTTGTGTAATTAATAATAAATAAAATTGCCTGCTATCTATTCTAATTCATGGCAATTTATAGTATGTAAGTTTATACACATGAAGGGTCATTTGTTTTTAATCGTCTTTCGCTTTTTCAGGATTCAGTATAATTATCCGGAGATTCAAGTTTCAAGAATAGCCATTTATGGTAAACTCACTGTAATTTAGTTTCTCTTTCAAAGTAACTGAAATTCATCTCACTACAACTTCAATATCTTCTTGAATCTTAAAAGTATTCGATTGGAATTTTTATAAAAGTCATTCTATATATTCGGCTTTAAAACTGTGAAAGAAAAAAAAATACATATTTATCGTGTCCGTGCAATAGAATTGTTTTCAATTAAAAATATCTATTTTCCCTGGATATTGTTACGAAATTTTCACCGGGGTTCGTTTGGATA
>JAPMOR010073754.1:512518-579765 GCA_026543865.1 Argiope aurantia | reverse complement strand
TATATTGCATGGTCGAAATTCAAAAATAATTTTTGAAGTATTCATGAAGATATAAAAAAAATGCGAAAATGCTCAGGTATTTTTGATTACATTGTGTATGTACAACCTGCCAGAGATTAAAAGCAAGCAAACAAGTGCCCCCCCCCAAAAAAAAAAGAAATACAAAATTTTCTTAGAAGGTACAGTGAAATATTATTTCCTCCATTTTTCAGGTTAATGAACAAGAAGATCTCTTCTTGGTCCATAGGGCCTTTTCTACCAACTGCACGTGCGGTGGTGCAATAGGATTTGGAAATAATATTATGTAATGAAGACCTCGCAAATTAATTTTTTTATAAAGATAGAAACTCTGACTGTTTAGTATTACGACAATTGTCTATTGATACAGCGTATTTACCTGGTAAAGAAGAAGAAGGGGAAAAAAAAAAAAAAAAGGTAATTGTGATTTTGCGAAAAAAATTCAAGACAATTGTAGTTTGAATAAATAAGCCAGATAGTTTTTCTGTTCGCTTCTTCATTTTCTTTCTTCAGCAATAAGGAGCGTTTTGTTTTTAGCTTCGTCGCATAATGAAAAGAACTTAATCTGCTTTTTAAATTTACATTTTATATGTAGCTGCAAAACTTTTTAGTATCAATCACTTTAGATGTATATTATTAATTCCTTGTTTTCATTTGTTTCTCTTTCTAGGAATATTTTAATATTTTGCAAGCTACTTTCCAAATGATAAAGATGATCCTCTAATTAAATATCGTAAGTAATAAAGTACTTCAACGAATTATTATTTTCAAACATTAATATCACACGAGCTGCGAGAATCCGCGCATAATTTTTCCTGCTCAGCAACTAATGAAAGAAAATAAACGGAGCTTAAATAATGTATAAAGGAAACTTCCCCAATGTTTGGCATTCATTAATATATTTCTTATCTCTTGATATGAAACCGAATACCATTATCCATGGTAACCTCATCGGAGTTCTAAATTTACCTTATATTTAGGTTACACTTTTACGGCTTTTGGAATTAACAGAGGTTGTTTGTAGCAGCCATGTGGTATTTTGGGATATTCCTTAACGAACTGAACATACCGGATGCATTTAATAATGAGAAAGTAAAAAAAACCCTGTGACATTAATGCAAGTAGGATGGAATCTACTTCTAATATATTACATTAAATGTTAAATTTATGCTAATTAATGCATTTCGTTTACTGAGACGAGAGATATGTTCTCTCAAGCGTTAAATTATAAATCCAAGATACTTCATTTTTTTGTTGCATAGTTTTTTATAAATTGGTACTAATCATTGGCATGAGGTCATTAGTAAAAATCGATTGCTTCAGTGTTCTAGTTTCCTTTTAAAGCCATTTTACTTTTATTTATATTTAATTCTTTTAATTCAAGTGAAGATGTGTTGTAATAATGATCATTTGTTAAAAAAATAATCTTAGAACATTTATAGGAGTTTTGAAATTAATTGTATTCTTAAGATTTACGATGATTTGGCATTATTTTATTGTTTTTGTTTGCAATGGTTGTCATATTTTCATGAATTTGATTAAACAAATTAGTTTTCTAATCCTAAGTTTTATTTTCTATTAAGTTTCCCTTTTTTTCCTTGGGAAAATCTTATGTCAGATTCAGAGATAAAACTGAACAAAACAAAGAAAACTACTTTAATTTGTTTGGTGATTTATATGCAAATGCTTATTGAAGACGTTAGTTGCATCATGACAATGAATAATTCAATATGTTTGGGCAAGGAAACGTAATATTTGTAGTTTTGTTCTAATTATATGTCGGATATTCCATAGGAATGATTTATTCTATTTATTTGTAATCTTGTTTAGTAAATTTGACTTTTATGTAATTATGACATATATTCTTTTACACAAATGTTGCCTTTTTGCGGTGGTTGATGCATTTCCTGATGTGCTGGAACTTTTACCCCAGGACAATGCAACATTTTAATATTTTCATAATTTAACTGCCTGTTAATTCAGTTAATTCTAATATAATTTTGATTTTATATGAGTGACGCCATCTTATAATTAATTTAAGAAGTATTAATTTAAATCTTTAAAAAAATCCCTTGGACAAAATCATTGCGTCATAGAATAGAAGTTAGATGATTTCTTTTTAATTTGTGTTCATTTCTTTTTGTCTACCATTTCAATTAAAAAATTTTTTATAATATATTTTCTAATTTACGCACTGTTTTTTTGTGTGGCTTTTTTACAATGATAAGCAAAAGATATGCAATTATAGAGTTATTTAAGCAGGGGAATGCTTAATGTGCCTCTACAAACAGTGTCTCATGCAATCTGTCGTTTCAAAGAGCTTGGCAATGATGGTTCACGTCCAGGAAGTTCACGAAAACGTATGGTAGAAACTTTCAATAGCCGTAAAAAGCGAGTTCAATGAAATCTGAGGGTTTCATGAGATAGATCGTTTAGGAAATGGGAATAAGTGACCGAGCAGTGTAGGCGAATAGCAAAAACAGAGTTTGAACTGTAACCTTACAATATATATATATATAAATCAGCTTCTCACTGAAGAAAAGAAATTCGTGCAGCTCCAAAGATGCCGAAACTTTTGAAAGGGCTGCAAGTCAGCGCTGGGAGAGATTCCTTTTCACTAAAGAGACGCTCTTCACCGTCCAACAAGCCCATAACTCGCAAAACAATGGGATCGGGTCTGTAGACGCTCCAAACACCTAGGAAATTGATGAACATCGCCAACATCCAACGTCGGTCATGATCTAAGGCGAAATTTGTGTAAGTGGTAAAACATCTCTGTTTTCTGTGGATGGGGGAATTAAAATAAGTCAAAAAGTGTACCAGTGGGACATTCTAGAAGTTGTTGTACTTTCTTGGACCCAAAAGCATTTTAAAATGTAAATTGGACTTTTCTCCATATTCAGCATCAGCTTACAAGGCCAAAAAGACACATGAATGGCGCAAAGCGCATTTTTTGGAGCAACATCTGGAGATTGAACACAATACCCATCGAATTTCAATCCCATGGATCATAGTGTATGGTCTAGGACTTACACTAAACCTCAAAACATTTTGGACTCTCTAAAGCAATAGCTTCGGTGGGAATGGGATAGATTAAAGGTAGAAGACTTGCGGTCCATTGCTGAAAATTTCAATAAGCGTTTACGCCTCAGCATCGCTGCAAAAGGTGGCCACTTTGAAACCAATTGAATTTATTTATTGGTCAAAGTCTACTCTTATTATTGTTATATTTTTTAAATTTATTTATTTTTAATAAAGTTATATTAGAAATTGTTTGTCCGAGTTTTTCTGCCGCACCCTGTATTGTATATAAACCCAGCGAACATTGCAATCCAAATGGTTCGAACGGCCCCTGGTTATCTATAACCGTTGTAAATATAGAGTGACATTACCGAATATCTGAACATTACAGGGTTACTTAAAAGGAAACAAGATATTGCCATCTTGTTGTTCATCGGAAATCAAAAATGAAAGTTTAAATCCAATACAACTATAAGTGAGGAGAATTATATCGAGATTATTTGATTAATTCATCCCAAGTTTATTTTTATAAATCTGGCATAAAGTTTTAAAAGGCTACAGATACGCATCTATGGCGACAATAATTTTTTTTTCTTTGGAGCTACATCAAACAATAGATGTTTGTTCTACCACTATCAAATAATTATGAAGAATTAAAGATATTAATATCTGCAGCCTTTCAAAGTATCACACCAGACATGTTGAAAAGAAATATGGGATGAGTTAATCGTACTCCGTTTAGTTATCGTTCATATTTTTTAGGGCTCTCACTTTAAACACACACAACTGTTTTGGATTTAAACTTTCAACTGTTATTTTTTATTTCTGATGAACTTTAAGATTGTACTTTGTTTTGTTCGTTCAAATAGGTCTGCAAAGTTAAGATATTCATTTGTGGACACTCTATATTTTGTAAAGATTGTAAATAATTATATCTATACGAAGCATTGCAATCGAAGTGATAGGCCTGCCACTGGCTATTGATCACTATTGTAAATATTTTGGGTAGATTTATAAATAGTCAAGTGATATATGAATTAAAACGCAAGTATCAACTGACAAATATGCTATCATATTTTATTAAATTCACTATCACATGGTGTCTATCATATGGAACCAAAATCTAATTAAAATTAATTAATTAACACATAACTAAAATCTGAAAGTTGTTAAAGAATTGCTTCATTTTCTAGAATATGCAACTATACAGAACTTCAAAATTCTACAAAATAAGAAAGTGTGTGAAAATCGATACAAAAATTCCAATTTTAAGAACTTGGAAAAAGGCAAGCTAAACAAAAGCATTTAAAAATATATTTCGGAACTTAACTCGTCGTTACATAATAAGTCTGGGTGGAAACGCAATTTATCAAGCATGAAAAATGACTTTTTGGCATAAATCAGATCCGAACTAAATCTTTCCACAAAGCTAGTTTCAGTTATTGGAAAATTAGTGAAAGATTTATTCTTCTGTGTTTAAAAATAGTTTTCGCCACAATGAATTCTAACTGTGGCTGTTTGGAATATAATCTACAAAACTATTTCTTTAAATCCTTTTTTGTTGCTATTATGTCATTTGGCGTCCGTACAGTGTTTCATTATCTTTATATATTTTTTTCAGCGTCTGGTTTTAAAACACCCCGTTCTTAAGGAGAAAATAATAACGCAGCAGTTTTAGCATCGTATAGCAAATGAGGCATTTGGCAAACGAGCCAATTTTTCTTTGGCGAAAAAATGCCATTCAGATACTAAAGGCGGTTGGGTTGACCATTTTATTTCCATGAAGGTCAAACGTTTCGTCTCCCCCGAATAGTAAGTAATCAGTGACTTTTCAAAGCCCTTCGTGGAAATTGGGATCACGGTCTGAATTCTTAAATTTCTTCTCTTGTGTTACTGAACTTTAGGAAGGTCTAGGTAAAGATACTGGCTTTAAATGAGAGCACGCGATCAAACAGGAAGCTTTATTGCACGCAATTTCTAGTTAAAGTGCTGTTTGCATCTATATAGGTAACTAGGCAACGGTTTAAAGCGGCCAGATAATCACAAAAACTCTTAATTTATCATTAATTTTTTTTCAATCTTAATTTATTGCACAAGCGTTACAGTAAGGCACATAAATATAGTTTTATTAAAATGTCATATGTTTTTATTAAAGGTCAGTTAACTTTGAAAAGTGAGATTTTGAGAATTTTTCTCTTCGATCTTGTTTATATTCAAAACGACTTTTAAAAACATTTTTTGGAGATTTTGTTGGATACTTTATGAATAGTAATAAGCTTTTAACTATGCGTATTTATAAATTCAAGGAAACTTTCTCGAAAATAATTTCAAAGAAAGGCAATAGAACGATAATGGTACTTTTCAAATGTTTATAAATGAGTGAAAGATTTTTTTATAGTAGAAATGTAACACTGTATTTTATTTTCTACTTCTGTTTTCTTTCCAGATCAAACTGGTTCGACCTTCATGATAATAATATTAACTTATGTATGTCAAACAGCTTTGAAATTTGCAATTTATATAATTTTTTGCAAACTGAAAATATTAATTGTCTCTAAAACCAAAGAAACGAATTAAAAAAGAACAATTCACAGAATACGTGTTTTTATGTAAAAGAAATTTTGAAGTATAAATAGAATGAAAATGACCTGGTGAATTAGGCACTTGTTTCCATTGAAAAAAATATTACACAGAATTATTTTTAAGAATTTTAACAACGTTTAATTCTTATTTTTGTCAAACATAATTCGAATAACTACATATTATTTAACTAAACATAAAGAAAATATTTGAATGAATTATAAATTCGTAGATGAATAACATAATCTTTAGAAATGATTATTTCTAATAGTTGAAAAAATGAAACCAAGATCGGAGCTTAAGCACTCATCTCTAAAAGTTGACGGAGAAAAAGATTCTTAAAGTCGCATTTAATTAAATACTAAATGAAAAAGAAATTAAAAATCAGTAAAAGTTTCATTTTTTAAAATTTTAAATGATAAAAGAAAATTGAAAGAAAATCACAAAATTTCTTAAAAAATAAAATAAAGCCTGGAATTTTCCGGGAGTTAATTCTGTTTAAAATTTGAAAATCGACAAATTAAAGAAAACTTTATATCGCTTGAAACTACTCAAATTTGAGCATTTTTTAAAAGTAATTTTAAATTTCTAAAAAGGGATTGACGTTTAAAATATGGCATAAATATGACAAAAATATATTCGAAACAAATTTTATCATTTGTTTCGTTAATAAAATTTCTTCATTTAGAAAACAAAATAAGTAAATTGTTGTGAAAGAGAAAACACAAAATTCTTTGAAACTTGATATAATGAGAACGATATTCCATACCTCTATTTCTCATGGAGTTTCTTTGGCCTGAGGGCTTATATAAAACAATTATTTAGACTTCTGCACGGTTTTTTGCAGATCCTCAAGAGGAAAAATTAATTAATCCACTATCAAATAACTGTAACATTAACTTTTTTCTAATTATTTAAATGAACAGGAACTATTTTAAATATTTAATGAATCAAGGCAAAATAACATACTACTAATTTTTTTTATTTTTACTGCTTTTTACGTTTTGATACTTACAATAGAGGCTAGTGGCAATCCACCACTTTAAATTTTTCATGTTTTTAAGCTTTTAAAAATCATTTCAATTGAAAGTACTTATTTTTAAGCTTTTATTTTTAATGAAATTTGTTTATTGTTTAAAAATTATGTTGTTTAAAATTGCACATGTTATAACTTTTAAGCGAAAATTTGGAAGTTAATTAAGTTTAACAATAAATAAAAAAATATAAAAAATAAACTTTTTAAACTTATTTCTAGAAATTGAAATAGTTAGTTGAAGTCATAGAGCATATGCTTTACAGTAGTCCAAAAATATCATTTTTTTTTTTTTACATTACTATACAAAGGAAAATTTACCAGTTGATAAGAAATGTAATAAGAAAAAAAATTAAGAAAAATTATTGTTAATTTCTTTTTCCATATGGGATTTAAAAGTCTTAAAATTTGAAGAAAATCGACAGTTTTATTTTTTAATTTTTTCCCTATCTACTTATCATAG
The DNA here is from genome assembly GCA_026543865.1 of Argiope aurantia. Taxonomy (NCBI): domain Eukaryota; kingdom Metazoa; phylum Arthropoda; class Arachnida; order Araneae; family Araneidae; genus Argiope; species Argiope aurantia. The sequence goes on along the minus strand of JAPMOR010073754.1, from coordinate 572,650 downwards.
CATTAGCCATTAAATATTCAACTTCTTAAGAATCGTAAATTTATTTTCTGAGAATTGGTCTGTTACTTCCAATCACGTATTCCTTTCGAAAGGACACCAAGACTGAAAAATTTCTTCAATATACAATTCTTAGTTCCTAATCATTTCATTAATCTTCATGAATGTCATCATCATGTATATGAATTACAATAGCATAGAAAAAAAGTTATTTTGGTGTAAAAAATATTAATTTGATTTAATTTCTTTGCTTATAGCAAATAGCATATATTGAATTGATCATATATTGACATCAGTTGAATCTTAATGATACACCTTCGAAGTTTGGTTTTCAGAAACTGCTTTTATGTTTGTAGTGGCTTTTCCTGGCAATTATTTTCTTCACCAACAATTGAGTTAAGATTATTTATCAATCGATATTGTTTGGAAGAAACCGCTAATAAAAATCAATGCTTCCCCGAAGTTGTATCAATATTTCCCTAATATAGGTAGATTGTAAATCCATTTTTAAGTGAAAATTGTGCTAAATATTTTATTATGATATGGCAACGAATCCCAGCCACTGAAGTCATATATTAGCTTAACAAATGTATAAATGCATTAATTTTAATAATTAAAGTTATTAAAAGGAATTTTTTAGTTTTCCAAAAAAGGAAAAGGTGCATGAAACCATCTCTCTTACACTCCCCCCCCCCAGTTCTCAAAGCAGAAATTAGACCAATGAAAATCGATATAGTGTTTTTACACCAAAGTTGTGAATTTGTATAAAGTTTTTGTCGGAATCCATCAAAGAAAACTTGTATATCAGCTCTTGAATATGAAAACATGATAACTCAAAAATGAAAGGCAAATATAGTTTTTCCTATGGTGTTATCATCAAATTTAGACCCGCATCAAGATTTGGACCGTAGCCATAAACAAAATTGACAGAGTATCGGTCTCTGTTTTATGTACATGAAAAGGTTACTCCAAAACACAGTGAGCGAAGTGTAAAAAAATTTCTTTGTAGTTCTTCTAAAAAATTAGAGGTGTTTATCAAATTTTGGGACAATTCAATTAATAGAAAATACATAGTTAATTTTCTTCAGTACAATACGAAATTAAACAGGAAAGAAATGGAACATTGTGGTTCTGGGCAAGAATATTGAAAAGAGAACAGGTCCGGTAATTTCTAAATCTCTTACACGAAAATCTTAAACGAATATAAATTTTATTGGTAATAAAATCACTGGATATCTCCTTGTTCTACTTTCCTCTTTCTAGAAATAGGCAAATTAAACGGTAATGATATCTTGACATGAAAGTTTCAGTATATTTGTGATATCTCTCGCGTGATAAAAGCAATACTTTTCCAAAAGTCTTGTTTAATAGATGAACATTTTATTCGCCACTTGGGACACTAAAATCTAAACTAAAATCAGACGCAGTAAAAAGAGTTATTCGTCACACTGAAACTGATCTTTCATGCACAGCTTTTATTTTTATACCTTCGGACTTGCCTTTCATCCTGGAAGCATATAAAATTTCAAGATGCTTGAAAATTATACTATGTGGTATAAAATGGTATATGGTGTTAAATCGTGATTTGGTTCTCAGATGGCAGTTTTTATATCTCCTTAGGGAAATCTCGAAGCTCCGTAGAGGAAAATTGGGGCGATCATGAATTTACAACGCTTCAGATTGAGAAAATAAATCATTCTAAAAAGAGGGCGATACAATAATCGCAGTTTTTCTAAGGTTGGCCAAAGAAAACAACTGAAATAATATTTTCATTTCTTTCTAAAAAGTTTTCGCCGTTCGTCGGATAATGAAAACAGTCATAAAGATTTCTCTTCTGTTAAAAAGGTGCAAAAATCGTTTTGTACCTTTGAAAAAAGAATTATGACGAAAAATATTTTTACTGAAAAGGGAAAGATTTCTAATTTTTTTAAAAAAATAATACTTATTTAATGTGTAATTTGAATCTGCAATTTTACCATCATAATAGTCACTCTTTTTCATCAAATATTCTTTTTTGGTTTTCTCTTAGATGAAATTTACAGAGATAAAAAATTGTGATAGTTAAAAAAATTCAACATTTATATTCCAAAGAGTATTCACGTTTCAGATTTTCTCTAAGACAGAAAATACTGGAGAATTGTGCTTGTCGATTGGCTGTAGATGATATATTTAATTTTCAGGATTAAGTTGAAGGGACATTGGGTGGTGTTATATTTATACACAAAAAGAAAAAAAAAAGGCAAATGAAATGGTCTTTAATTGTAATATACTCAATACGTTTAGCTGGTCAGAAGACGTCCAAAATTCACAGTCGCTTCGCTATAAGACGAACTAAAATAATAAACATATCATATTGTAGAAATAGACGAGAATGTTTAAAGAAAGACACTATTGTTGATTTACGTTTAGGAAATTTCACATTTCTGATGTCATTAAAGTTATTATTTGTCTGTGCGACTATAAAATCTGATAACTCAACACGCTAGATGGATGGAATTTGCATATAATAGTAACATCAAAATTATAAAAATGTCACATTTTGAATAAATCCATCAACAAGAATAAGTACACTAACAAAATACTAACTAGGTTTTTCTAGGTTAAATTTCATTCACTAACTACAGATTTTTCATTTAACTTGTTTGTTTAAGATGAAAAAAGTAAAATCATATCTTTTTGTCTCTCAGTATTGGAAACCTCTTTATGTGCAGTAAACATACAAGTGAGCATTAAGATTCTTTTCAATGCGCTTTGATACCATCTCATGTCATATAATTCAAAGAAATCTAAAATCTAACAACACATTGATGTATAAATTTTAATCTATATACGAGCTTACAAAAAGTTTTCCAAGACGGCTTTTGAAAAGGCTTAAAATAAAGAAATATAACGGCTAGTTTCAACCTCAAAGGTTTAGATTTTTTTTTTTTGTCTTTTTTGAGAAGAATAAGATGTTTTGTTTGAGAAGAATAGGATAACAGAACCAGAAAGCTGTATGAAAATTAAAAATTTTATAACATTTGTAGCGACATATTTAATCTCAAATAACAAAAATAACTCTTGACCTTATTTGAAGTAATTTTTTTTAGCTGGAAATATGTATACCTATCTTTAACGGTTTAACAATTAACTGTTGGTCCGTGATTAGAGAGAAGAAATCCTGTATAACTCTTCACATATTTAACCTTTTACTTTCTCGCATAGGAAGTATGGAAAAAATATTGTAATCACCAAAAAAAAAAAAAAAAATCGAACTCGAGATTTTAACGAATCTCTATGTTTGAGATTTGCCTGAGTTCGAAAAACACATTTTTGGAAAATATCCGTTTGCCTGTGTTTGATAAAGATAACTCAAAAATGCTTTGAGCTGGATGGATGAAATTTGATATATGGTCTTTATACTAAAGTTGTAGATTTCTGTCAAATTTTGAGCAATATCCGTTGCGATACACAAATTTATCGTATATAGTGTAGACATATATCAAATTTTGAGCCAAATCAAACGAAGGGCTGACCGTCCATCAATATGTACTTTCAGAAACATGTAAAGTGATAACTCAAAAACGGAAAAACTAAATATATCATATTTTGTATGAGATTTTGTGACTAATTTCTAATTTGTAGTGTTTGGTTTCAATCGGAAAACGCATTTAAAAAATAAATTCGATTTTCTTATAATATTACCCGCATGCAAGGGACTAAATGGCCAAAAAACTCGCCAAGGATCATATGATAGATTCTGAAAGAATGCTAAATTTACGCCAAAGATTATATTTCGTAACTATTGTGTGCTAATGTCATTAAGGCGTTCTCTACTTTAATTTTAGAGTATACGAGAAAGTTTTGAGGAGACCAATCCCACCGGTTACAAATTATTATGACAACAGTTTTAATTAAATCTTTAATGAACATGAAAAACATACAAAATATAGAACTACAATCAAAATAGCATTAGTAAATGGATAATTTTGAAGATGGAGAAAAATATCAAATAATAGTTTCTGAAAGGAAAACATTAGAATATTTATCGGAAAACAATGGTACTAAATTCAACGGAACTTCTGTAAATTTCTTGAAACTTCTAATTGAGTCTATTAGAAATTGGTTTCATAACACATAAGGTCCAACTATTTATTTTTCCTACCTGTTATGTGAGAGATATGAGCCTTTTATTTTGAAAATGGGGCAAATCCATTTTTTGTTATTGCGAGATATTCAAAGGTTTGAGTTTCAATAAATTAAAAAATATTGGTAAATTTCAATCGATATATTTTTTGCATTTTATGGTATCAGATAATATAAGTTTGTAATCCAATAATGTTTACAATGCTGATTAAAAAAATAAGAGTTTTATTATAACTAAATGGACTTGCCTCACTTTCAAAATTAATAAGTTATTGTAAACGTACATTTAATTGGGAAATATTTCAGTCGCATCAGCCTTTTTTAATAATAAAAACAAAATACTATTCAATTTTTTATAAATATTTAATCATTTGATAAAAAGTGAAACAAAACAAAGAATATTTTTGTAGAAAATATAACAAAAAACAATTCAGTTTTTTAAGAATTTCAATGAAATTATACATTTTCAGTTTATACCCAGGTATAATTAAATTGAATTTTATTCAAGATTTAATATTTTAAAATGTTCATGATGGACGCGAGATATATATGGTAATAATAAATCCATCATATCCTTGTATAAATCCATCATATCCTTGTATTTTTCAGATGTAATAAATCTCCTTTTTTCATACATAAAAGATAATTTTATATTTCTGAAATTACTTGGAATTATTTACCTTCCTCGTTGTGTAGACAAATCAATAATTTTAATTTCAAAATCTCGTTCTACCGAAGTTTTGTTGAACATTTTATATGGTACACACCTTGTAAATCTGATCCAGCATATAGTTAATCAATTCACGGTTTCTGCATCGGTATTTTTCTTTCTTTTTAAAACCGCTTTTTCCAGAGGTTGGGTTGAAAATAAATTTCTATTATAAAACATATTATTATCGAAACATAAAATTAATATATACATTTTATTATTTATGAAATACTGTACAACCACCGATTTTCAATATCAAAAACAGATAAATAGAAACACCCTAGATTTCAGACATGATGTTAAATGGCCACATTTGCTTCACCATATAGTAACCGGAGCTAAATTTTACCGTAATATATTCGGTCAAATATAATTTCAATCTAAGATGGACTTGCACCACTTTCAAAATAAACAGATTTTCAATATTGTTAAGAGCTAAACTACCTTCCCCCAAATACTAGAATCTAAATTTTTTTTACTATAATTTTTTTACACATAAAAATATTATAACAAGTTTTATCTATAACTGCCATTATCCCCATTTTTTTCAAAAATGGACTTGCTCCACTTTCAAAATAAACGGCTCATATTCAGAAAGTTGGTTAGAAAACACTCCAAAATTTTTAGTTCTGACTGCATTGTTCCCATTTTACTCTCTCATACATGTTGTATACAAACAGAAAGTATTGTAATCATCAAAAACATTCGAACTTGAATTTTGAGGTATCTTTACGTTTCTGACTTCACCCTAAACTGAAAATCTAATTAAAAAAATTAATTTTTCTGTCTGCTTTGAAAGCACTATAATTCAAAACGCTTTGAGATAGATGAATGAAATTTAGTATATTGTCTTTAAACCAAATTTGCATATTTTTGTCAAGTTTTAAATGAATTCAATTCTCAACTAACTTAGATGTCCAAGTACAAGTGATAACTACAAAATGTAGGGAGCTAGATTCTCAGAGACAACATCTAGTTCAATTTTAGAATCTTTATTGTAGATCCACAAAGAATTTTGTGTCAAATATGAAACACGGGTTGACCATCTGTCGCTTTATACACCTGCATGTATATAAACATGATCTCAAACCAGCGGGAGTTGTCTCCGCAAAACTTTCTCGCATGCTCTCTAGTAAAAGTGTTATTATCCAAGAGAAAACCTTGCATGGCATTGGTGTACAATAGTTACGAAGTATTAACTTTTGACTTGAATTTAAAATTTTTATTGAATCTATTATCTTATCCTTTGCGAGTTATTTGGTGATTAATTCCTGGCATGTCGTTAATAGCATTAAAAAATCAAATATGTGCTTTAGACACATTTTTCACAATTGATTAAAACGAAGAATTGACACGAAACTGCATTTATATTCACAAAATCACATATTTAATATGTTTAATTCACTGCATTTTTGAATTATCGCGTTATTGTTATGGTCTGCACTATAGATGTCGAATCTATGTAGCAAACCTTATGTATTTAGCTTTCTCCTTGTAACTATCGTGTTAACTTATATTCGAATAGACAGACTTCCTCTGAACATATTTTCCTCACAATTCGACAGAAATTTTTAAATTTGGTGTAAAGATTCTATACCAAATTTCACCAATCTAGATCAGAGCGTTTTTGAGTTATCTTGGTCACAAACAAACGGACATTTTTCAAACTCAGAGAGATCTAAAACATGGAGATTAGACAAAATCTCGAGTTCGAATTTTCTGACGATTACTAGACTTTCTCAATACTATGTATACTAGAAAGTAAAAAACAATGATTTAAATAAATGAAATTTGGTATGTAATCTTGTTGCTGAAATTTGTAGTTTTGTGTCAAATTTCGGTTTTAATGGGTCGTAAAACGGCTTCCAAGGTGTACACTCGAATTTCTCTACTATATTTTGAAGAATGTAAATATCATCTTCGATACTCTTGAAATAAAACTTTAAGGATTTGTGGAATCCTTGGTCTTGCTCATAATTTCCAATTTTTGTGCTAGAAACAGACAGATGGTGTCTTTATTAGAGACAATGCGCGAAAATTTCGGGGGCTTACTAGCGTTGATTTCGTCTGATTTTATCCAATTCTACTTGATGCCGTTTTATATCTCTATGTGTGCATAAGAGACAGCGATGTAAATATTTTCCTTCAATTGAAATTAATCCCGAAATGTTTCGTTATTATGTATTATCCCCAATTTTACTTTTTCGTACACGTAGTATAGAGAAAGTATAGTAATCGTCAAAAAATTTGAATTCGATATTTTGTCGAATCTCCACACTTTCGGAACCTCCTATTTTTAACCTTTTTATAAATTAGTTATTTAACCGATAGGGGTAAAATATCGACAAGTTGAAATTTTCATTATCCCATAACTTCCATGCGATTGAAAATAGAGAATTCAGATTATCACCTGATCACAACAAATTAATTCTGTATTGAAAGGATTTCAATGGGTGCAATTACTTAAAAAAATAAAGACTGAAATTAAGAAAGTAATTTTCAAACATTAGTTCAGAATTTTTTTAAACCACAACTTTTGACATCTTTTTGGTAAGCTCCGAGAGCTTCCTAAACAGCATTCTCATTCATATTGAATCATTCTCACAGCTTCAATTTTTATGAAATTAAAGGAGGAAATAAGGAAGTGACAGGGAAGTCTACACTTTATAATCAAAATATACTTCTGAATCAAATGAATCTATATATGTATTCTGATTTTCCAACAAGATTAAAAAAATAATCTATAAGAAATTAAATAAAAGAAGGTTCAAAAATTAATAAATTCTCAGTTTAAGTTGTTAGAATTCTGCCTTTATCAATTTAGAACTCCGAACAAGAATTGGAACGAGTTTTTTATGATTGAGTTCTGTTTGTAAAGAAATACGTTCTTCTGGATTCCGCTCTAGATTCTAAGTCGTATGAAAAACATTCATTTTAAGTTATCGTAGATTTCCCAATTCTTCTTTCTTTCTGCTGGCAAATATTCTTTTTTGTCAAATGAATCAAAATTATTTCAATAAAGGTTAAAAGATGCACTAAAAAGGCACTCCTATGCTAGGAAAAATACGATAGAGTGCTGATTGAAATGATTTAATATTGGGATGATATTAGAGATAATATTGAATTATGTATCAAATAATTTCAAAAGTTTGCAATAGGAAGTTATTTTATACATAATTGGTTTTTCATATGTATTCCCATCATTGGTGGAGCATCTACAATCTTTTTTACAGTTGAACCATGCATTGAACAACAAGGGGCAGTATTTTTTCACTGAAAAATAAATATTCCTGAATTTTTTTACGAGATTATAACTTTTTTCCAGATTCAATAAAATCTTTTAAAGCTATAAAGGTCTTCAAGTAAAAATAAGCGTATGTTTGTATTGCACTTCACTGAGTAGTTAACTAAGAATTTTCACTTTTGACTCATGTACTTTGGAAGGAGGAATGAACAACACAGAGCGATTTCTACAAAATTTTAATTACTTAAAATTAAACGAAATGTCTAAGCTTTTCTGCCATAACTTACGTAAATATTAAAGCGCATAAACGATTTTTTCACAGTTTAAGTAATAAGAAGTTACTTTTATAATAATGCCAATTTATATGTTCATCAATTTTTTTTGCCTAATTTTAATCTTTTTTTCAAGCCATTTAAAATATATTTTGTAACACATTTCATTGTGTTAATTAAAACCAAATCATTCTTATTGTTGCTATAAATTTTCATCATGGACATTTTTCAGTAATGATTAAAGTCTGGATATTTGACCTATTTTCCCATGTCGAGTAGGTTTCTGTTATAGGCACACTTATAAAATTTTTGAATACTGTAGCAAATAAAATTAACTTCTAATTTCAGAAGAAAACAATGATAAAAATGCTATGAAATGTGCATATTTCTAATTGCTGCTTATTTTATGTAATATAATTGGATATGTAAATATGTATATATTATCTCTTTTTCAACTTTGACGTTTTACTTTATTATTAAATAAGTTGATTTTTTTATTGAATCAAGAATGTTTTTATAGAATAATTCTGTATTATGCAATTCATGAAACTTCATTACTGAATGATTCTTTTTTTTCTCCTATCCTTATCGATTTTACATATGCACTTCAATTTATCATATATCTTACTGGATTCGTTTATGCTAAATCGCACTCCCATTTAAAATTAAATTTCAAGAAACTGCAGAAAAGACAAATTTAAGATGACAGAAAATTAGAGAGATATATAACGTGACAAACATAACTGTGTAAGGTTTGGAAAGTAGTACCAACTATAAGATTATTAAAACTTGAAGTTAAAAAATACTTTGTTGATAATTATTACTTCCAGTAAATAAGCTAATCATCAGAGACAACTAATCTATACATATAAAATTGAATGCTTTTTTGTGTGAACCTTAAACAGGGTGGTTATAATAAAGTGCGAAGTTTTGAAAGACTCTAATAGAAAACTATTTGGAGTATGTTGAAGAAACTTCGTATTTGTTATATTTACAGTATGAGGAAATAAATTATACAATAAAAAATTATTTACATTTTTTTTTCGGATTCGATGGTTCTTTTTATTGACATTATTTTATACATTGAAATTATAACATGTTTTTCTTTGTTAAAAATGTGAAAAGAATTATTGCAACATTTGCTCAATGTGTGAGCTTTCAAGTTCAATGAAATGTCGCAGACGCAAGACAGCGTGATCCACAATAGCACTCAATTTTTCCTGGTAAATTTTTAGTTGCCCTTTAAATCAGCGACAGAGTTAGGTTTGTCCTTATAGAAACTGTCTTCAAATATTCCCACAAGCACGAAGTCACGAGGATTCAAGGTGGACTGGGTGGCTAAACAGTTTGGAAAGATCTGCTATAATCCTCACCAAACGTTCGGTGAGCAGCTGTTGAACAGGCTGAATAATATGAATTTGGGCCCCATCTTGTATAATTATTATTGAATTTAGGTAGTTTCTTTCTTGCAAAGCATTATCGCATTATTGTCTAGAGTTTTACTGTAACTAGTGCCTGTCATGATACAGTGAATGAGTTCTGTTGATATAAGATTTTCGGGGAAAAAATGGACCAGTAATAAAGTCAGTAGTTATACCATACCAAACTGCAATAAGCTTTGAATGCAATGGTTTTCAAAAAAAGCATGCGTTGGATAAGCCTTATGTCTCACAATTCTGGATTTTGACTTTTTCTGATGAAGTGAAATGCGTTTCATCAGTCCACAAAATCATTCGAATCCATGATTCGGCAAATCAATTTTGGAAAGAATGTTGTTGGCAAATTAATTCTTTGTTATAGATCTCCTAGTTGTAAGTATTGCAAAAATTTTTACTTTATACTTTATGCTTTGCAATAAAATGTAGCGAAAGACTGCACATTCAGCCTTGGTATTGATAAATCCTTGTTCTACAACATGCGCTTACATGTCGTTGTTCCCCTAACACTGTATCAACTGCTTCCTTAATTTCTTCCTCAACTTTTTAATTCACAGCGCGTTGCCTACCAATTCCAGGGTGCACCCCGAAATTTCACATAGTTTAAAATTTACTAATCATTTTCTTCAAACCATTTAGAGACATCGTATTTTTCTCAAATCTTTAAGACAACAATATTCTTTCAAAACAGCGATATAATTGCAGTATTATTTTGGTAAAAACATTTTAATTAACAGAGCAGGTTCTACCTTCTACAAAGTCATGGCTGTGTTTTAAAGACACATTTGTTTTATCAGCAAAATGTTTTTAAAATTGAGGCATTTTGAGATATTAAAGGGGGAAAAAAGTTAGTAACCTACAACGCCACATATTGAAAAGAAATTGAACTAAATTTTTTTAAATTGTGTATTTTATTTCCCTATGCTCTAAATATAACAAATACCAAGTTCCTTCAACATGCTCCGAGTATTTTTTCTTCTAGAGTCTTTCAAACACTCGTACTTTAATCATGACCACCCTGTACATTTCCATACACCTTAAAGGATTTAAAAGAAATTTAGCACATATATTCTTTAGTTCACAGAATGTTTAACTGAGCTATTAAAAACTTTCTGCGTCCTTCTAAAGGGAGTGAAAGAGAGTATTATGAGATTTTAGGTTTTTTCCATTTTAACATCTGAATAAACCATTGTCTAAACATTATTTTTACACCATCCTGAAATTAAAAAAAAAATTAGCTTTATATTGACAATTAGTAAGCGGGCGAATTTCACTACCGTTCAACTTTTTTCCGAATGAAAATAGAGCATTTGCAATTTTTGACAAATGTTACTCCAAAATGCATAGTTTGTACATAAATATAACCCTTTTTAAAAATTTATATCGAAACAATGTGAATATAAGAGTTTATTTGATCACTCAAACCTAAGGAGAAGTATCTATCTTATTCACAAACTATAATTACTGTTCTTTCTTCTTTTATCTTGAATAGACATAGCAATGATTTTTCAAAAACATTCTGACAGGAATAATCATTTTGTCTCCACAAATGTCAAAACATACAAAGAACAATGAAAGTAAATGTACCCACATAGGGGAGTTCCTGAATGTGGGAAGCTTTCTAGAAACCAAAGGAAACGGCTTTTTCATGGGTGACAGCAGAAATCGATGCACTACAATTTTCCCTGAAATAAGAACCCTGGACTAATACGGGCTTCCCATCGATTTGTGAAATGCTCTTCTCATAAATCAACAAACAGTCATTCTACGAAATATTGAAAGGGCTCAACTTAGACACGAAAGAAATAACCACATTGTCAATAAAATGCTTAAATCAAGCAATTGTAGACAAATATATGTTTTTCGAAGAATGAGTACTTTTAAAAAAATTGTTAATATTTGCAAACATCTGTTTGAATTTTTATCAGATTATTGTTTCATTCAAATTTTAAATTATATTATTTAAAATTTTCATTTGGCTTTAACCTCTTGCAAGTGAAATCAATTCACCCTGACATCACAATGTGAAAATACAGCTCTCATCTGATGCACACTGTATTGCCTTCTGCACCTTCCTTGATGTAAGCTGAATTTATACGTCACTTCCTTTTCTCTTTTTATACTTGAAATATATAAAGTAAGAGTATTCATAAAAAAAGTTTACTTAGAGATTTTTTTATGAAAATTCTACATTTTAGAATATGCTGATGTAAAAAAAGCAATTTAGCAAAGTATTTCAAAATTGTTATGAATTAAAAAAAAAATCTGTTTGTGGTCTTTACATCTGACTGTATTTTAACTAAATTTTGGACTATGTCCATTATTAGGTTGATTTTCTGTCATTGTGCCTTTTTCCGAATATACGAACGAGACGATTCAAAATAGCAAAGGATGAAGTTTTATAAAACTTTTAGTCAATTGATTAAAGAGAAGGGTGTTGTTCGAAAATACAGGGTACTTTCTATTTACTATAATACCAGTCTAAATTCAAAAGTGCTCTATGGTGGGAGTATATGAAAAAAAAGAAGTTGTGGAGATTCAAGATTAATTGTTTCGTATATTTTATGCCCATCAAAAGCTATTTATCTTATGTAATAATAATTTGTATATTGATGTAAATGAATATCTTGATTGGAATGTTCACTTTCGAACGTCTAAAGACAAAATTTGTTGATGTCAGAAATGTTTACAAATTTTGAAATTATTTTCGTGATTTATCGCGAAATAGGAAAAATCAGAAAGATGCATATCGAAATTTTTAAAAAGTGATTTTTTTTCATAATAGTCAATGAAACTAGAAAGAGTGGTTTCTCCAAAATTTTATTGCATACTCTGTAATAAAATTATCATCTCTTTCCCCATTGCCGTATAAAACGACGGACCTAGTGTAAAGCCGTGAATTACTTGTCAGTTTTAATTTATATATCGTAACAATAGTTAAGATATAGAGATTTTTGATGGAGATTCGACATTTTTACTAAATATAATGTGTGATCCTATCCGAATTTTGTGGCAATTAATCTCTGATATATACGTAATAATACTCGAAAAATGAATTTACGTTTTAATCAAGCTTTCTCTAACCAATTGAAACCGGAATTTGTCATAAATTACTACTGAAGTCTCAAAACATGCCAAATTCCATATATTTATGTCCTTCCAAACCAAGAAACAGTAAAATCTTTGACGAATTTGGCTTTAAATTTGACATATATTTATATTTTAGATGTAAAATTTATAACACCAAATTTTATCTACCCAGATCTCTTTGTTTTGTAGTTATCGTATTAAATTACGATAAGTTTGGTACGCTTGCATAAATTTTTCGCTTGGTTCTTCAACTTTGTACTGTAATTAGGTTGATTATTTTTATTTCAAAATTACAGGACAATTTTGTCACACCTCAAGTTTGTACTACAAACCTACAAAAGATTATATTTTTGTGAATGCTATTTCAGTTGGTTTAGTTAAATTTGATTAAAATTCCATTTGAAAGCAATACTAGAGTTATTTTGGGATGGACTAGGATCCCACTAAGACTAGAACCTTAACACTATGTTTGTCTGGTTGACTAAAATAATTACGGTTTTGTAATTCTTTTATTGGAATTATAAGTCTTCACCCTCCTGCTCGCTTTCGCTCACCAACCTCAATGTTGTTCCGTAATCACACATGTCCTCAAGTTAGTGGGGTTTCTTGGGGGATTTATTCCTTTCCTCCACAAACTACAAAATAAATGGAAACAAATTGCTTTAAAAATATCACGAACAAGAAACCTCAATTTCAAGTAAAAAGAAAAAAAAAATTTAGGATTAGTTAAAATTTAGAAGAAATCTCATCATAATTATAACTTTTTCTGTAGGAATAAAAAGAAATTAAAAAAATAATTAAAAAAAACTAAATAAAAACTTTCTGAAAACCGTTATAAGATGCCTTCTAGTATATTTCATGTTGCTTAATTTTTACCGACTAAGAGCATCTTTAAAAACAATATTTTTGATGCTGTCGATTTTAACCCGAATTCTAATCCCGACTCTAGATTTCACTCTGGACAATGGTACATACAATTGACCATGTGAAAATACTGCACTTTGATCATTAATAATCAGACCAACTTTGTCGAAACTCTGACTTTGTGATTGATTGATGGTTATGGCGAAAGCTAGTTTTCACTAGTTTCACATTGCAACATTTTCAATATAAATGGCATATCTGCATCTTTTTGATTCCGTAGTAATACGCAGTATATCAACGTCTCATCACCTTAACGTACAAAATGTAGTGCTTAATTTTTCCGCCCATAAACCGAGATCATCGCTGAACGCCCCAGTAGTATTTAAAAAAAAAGAATACAGGGGTAATATGTGTATTGCTTGGGTATTCAGATGGGCATTAGCAAAGACGAAAAATGTTCGTTACTCGAAAAAGATAAAAGGTAAATTCGGAAAGCTACTCTTCTCTGTTGCCGCAAACAATGCGTCTAAAAGTAGAATTAATAAATAATTTTGTTTGAAACTCAATTGTTGATAATTTATAATTTAGTGTTAATTAAATCTTTACTTTTCCCTTTTTTGCCACCATTTCACCGTAAAGTGCAATATAAATATTTACTATGACGTAATAATAATTTTCATTAAATATTTCAAACAATACTGGCAAAGCAAACTTCAAATGTCATGGGTCAGGTGACTCGCTATCTACCAGTCACGAAGCGAGTAAAACGTAATGTCGACATAATTTTTTTATATAATAGAAAAATTTTAATATTATTTTATTAATAAACTAACACTATTGCTGCATTATTTATACTTTTCTGCTAGTTGAAACACGTTAAAAAAGCTACTTTAGATCTAAATTTCGATGATTTTATAAAAGCACAACCCCTTAAAATATGCATATGGTTTCAATCCCATTACGGCCTTTATTACGGAAGTCAGCATCTGCCACCAGGATCATTTTCCGAACACGTCTCACCATTTGGAGCGGTTGCAGTTACGTTTTAAAGACTCTTCCTAGCCAAAACTGTTTTCACAGACGCAAGCCGATACTTATTTAAACGAAACTGCAGTAGGCCGAAATGCCAGATGCTTACCGTTTCGATTCTTTTCTCTCTACAACGATTTCCCCCTCTTCAATTCAAATAAAACACGTTACGGTCGAAGATTTTGAATCTCTAAGTATTTGGTCAGTGATTTATTGATGTAAGTTGCGAAAATTTAAAGTCTCATTTTGCTTTTCTTAAAATAATTCTTTTTTAAAATTAAGATTAATTAATCTAAAGATTTTTTTAAAAAAATCCCTTAAATAAAATCAGAATCCTTTATATGAAGACATGATTTGAATAGATTTTTTCTATTAAAATTTAGTCTAAATGTTTTTTCTTATTTTTAAGACTTCTCTATTGTTACTAATATTTTTGCAACTATCTTTTTTTTTTTTTAAAGATTTGCTGAAATATGCAAAAATCCGCGCGAATTTTAAAATGCATCTAATATTTAATTAAAAGTAAAATTTTTAATATTTTTTGTTATAAATTAAAAATACTGCTTGTTTTTGAGATTGACTTATTTTCATTCACATATACAAGAACAAACACCCCTATAAATATAGAATAATATATGTATATTGGCCGAATATACCACTCTATTGTACTTTCAGTCAAAAATTTGATATTTATATTATAAATGGTTGGTAAGAGTTTCACTTAAATATTTAAGTAATTTTGTCGGAAAGATTGAGCAAAATATTCTTAAATCCAAAATTTTTCTATTCATACTCATACTATTTTGAAAGCATTACATCATTCTTTAATCATTAACTATGCATTTCGTTAATTTTCTGTCATTTCTCCTAAAATTTGTATTTTAATTTGAAACTGAAAAGACAAAACTTAAAAAAATAAGAAATATTTTTTACAAAAACCAAACATGCTTTTTAAAATTATGAGTACATAAAATATAATTCTTCAATATTGAAATCTTATACATACTACAGAATATTTTTTAATAATTGGTTCGATATATCATGTAACCATATCTCCAATTCAACATAAAATTCAATTTGCTACAATAAGAAAGCAAATAATAAAAGCAATAATATATTTTTATATATCCAATTAAATTGCAAGGAAAAAGCAGCAATTTTTAAAAATGAGCGCACTCTAAAAAATTTTCTTAATTGCTTATTTGTGAAGTTAAAATTTAGTTGTAAGTTTAACAAAAATTAAAAAGCCTATTAAAAACATATTTTAAACAGAAAACAGTTATTATATCTTCAAGGATTTATCATCAACAATGGAAGTAAAATCTAGGGTGAAATATTTGTAGTAACAATAAAAATCATTTGAGTTACTTGACAACTGTGAAATATATTTTTATAAGATTACGCCTAAAATATTTTTTTAATTAATTAAAAACCAGTAAAAATAATAGGAAAAGTAATTGAATGAAATAATTGAAAAGACAATATTTTAAATTTTACGATGACGTAAAAAACATTTTTGCACGGATTTCGAAAACTATCGTGAAAAAACATCGATAATTATCGTTTAATTTTTAATTAATAATTTTAAATAACATTTAATTACAATTCCCCCCAAAAATCGTACCAATTTACGCATTTTTATCTTCCAATGTG
This sequence comes from Argiope aurantia, assembly GCA_026543865.1. NCBI lineage: Eukaryota > Metazoa > Arthropoda > Arachnida > Araneae > Araneidae > Argiope > Argiope aurantia. The sequence goes on along the minus strand of JAPMOR010073754.1, from coordinate 556,231 downwards.
GAAATTCCACTTCTAAAGATTTTTTTTCTTTAAAGCTTTCATAAATTTTCATTTCTACTAATGAATGTTTGCGTCTCTATTTCTATCTTCGCACGTTAACACTATACAGGTCAGATCATTTGACCTATCAAACCTAGCACACACATACTTTGGATGGTAAACATCTGCATCTAAGTGCCATAAATTTTTGAAATTTCAGTTAATTAAAAATTATGCGAAATGTTTCAACATAGCGAAAATATCACGCATGAAAATTTAAAAAATCTAATTAATATTTTTCTATTTTTCTTATCAATTTTATTGCAGTTTTTGTACTGCATAATTTTCTCAATTTTTAATTGAATTTAAATTATTATCATATTTTACACATTATATTTCATTTCTAAATTGAAACTCAAATCGTTTTAATTGTTGCTAATAATCTTTCATTCCTACTTTTTTTCATTACTGATGATGACGTTAAGAAGATTTGGCTTATTTTTCCATGTTAAGTAAACTTCAAAATAAGGTAGCCTTGAATAAAAACTTTTGTACTTACAATCTTACAATTCAAGTTTAATTTTAGAATCAAACTATGATTAAAATTTTTAAAGGATATTCTAAATTCTACTGTTATTTCTTGTAATGTAATGAGGCACATAAAGATGAACTGCGATATTTACTTACCGAAGTTATCGCTTAAAACTCTATCGCATGTCTGTTTATTAACACATTTCCATCCTCCAAAGTATATATGTTTCAAATTTGGTATTTCTAGGTCAAACGATCAAGCGCGCACGCACACTTGGATGGGAATCTTGAAATAGAATTCCTCTCCCCCACAAATGCAGTATATTTCGTATGCAGTATTTTTAGATTTCATGTACGAGAAGGGGATGTACAGTTCATCCTATTTTCTTTCTCAGATATCAATTTAAGCTACCACATTTGCGATAATACCATTAATCATCGGGAAAAAGATTAAAAATATTTTTAAAGTATAGCTACAACGATATCCCGTAAGACGTATGTCCTCAAATCTAAAGGCAATTCCAAACCATTATTAGACTTTCTATTAATCTCTTTACTTATCCAGTGACTTTTCATCCCTAAATTCACGGTGGGTGACCCTTTCCTCAGTCATTTGTAGCAGAATAATTATGAATAACTACACCGACTCGCAGCTGATACACGAAAAAATCTGAATGACGGGAATGCTACGACAGCAAAGACAAGAACTGTGGTTTAGTTCAAAAGGTCATTATCACCACGATATAACCGTAGGATGCACGCTCCTTCATCGGTAGGGAGTTGCCGACCCTACATCATGTTTGTACCCAACGAAGAAATGAGAACCAATCATCATTCCGGCAGCTCTCATCTCCATATTTGAAATGCCCCCTGGTGGAAGTTATCATATTATCAGAAAATAATGGCAATTTCGCAATGGTATAGATATTCGATTTGATTGAAATAGATAATTGCATTACAAATTTGTGAATCCTTGTTTTATAAGAATTACTTGAATTTACAGCTCAAGTTCATATCTTAAATTTGTTATAATATAGCTTAATTTAGTTATAACGCTAAGATATGAGTTTCATAATAAAATAAATTGTTAAAATTAGAAAAATAGTTTATAAGAGGGTTAATTTATTTAGGTAAAGCTACAATTTCGTGAGAAATTGATTCCAAGTTCGCGAAAATGCTCATCCATACAACTATAGTCTCTACAAATATCCAAGATTAGCCTTACCAAATTCCAAGAAAATTCCTCGCTTTACCCTGTATAACATTTTCAAAAATTCCCCATTAATTAAGAGAGGGCGACTCTTACATTTCCTATAAATCTAAATCAAGTTGAAATTAATTTTTTCAAATTATTTTCATTCATAATAAATTTACTACATTTTATATGACGTGTACGTTTTTGAGAAAAGATTTATTTTCACAAGAAATCTCTTTTTTAATGATTTCTTTTGATTTTTGACATTGTTGCACGAATTTTTATAATTTTTAACATATTATTTTTCTTCTAAATAATGAGTGTTACTTGAGTAGGAAGCCAAGACAAGCACAGTCTTCATATTTTGCGACTTCAGAATATTTTACTCAAATTCTGACACACTAGAAATTGTTTCTCATAGTAGTAAACTAAATGCATTTTCCCCATTACTGTAAATGCGGTCTAGGAATTTAACCTCATCAAGTGGCAACAAACCGAGTGTTTTAAAATCTACACATCACTCGTCCGGAGAATAGCAATGTGGAATTAAACGTTGATGATGGTCATAATTTTGATACTTGATGATTTAATTTGTATAAAAGGCAGCCACCCTCAACAACCTATTTTTTTTTATTTTAACAATATGTGTTCGCCTTAAAAGTCAATGTACATTCAATTAAAATATTTAAAGGATTAATTTATTTGATTTAAATTTATTTATTTATTGCTCAGTTTCACATTCAAATATACATAAAATTAACCATAGAAAGTGTTAACCTATTTTCCTCTACATACATTTCCAAAAACTATATGTTTTGTGTTTCTCTCGTCGTATAGATTTCAATGTGAATCTCTCGTCATTTCACTTTTGCCGAAATCTGATAGATATCTATAAACAAAGAGCGAAAACCGCAAGAACATTTTATTTATATGCTCATGTGGTTTTGTGAAATTGTGTTCATGGACAAGTAAATATATAATATATTAACTGAAAATTTTGATTCAAAATTTGACCGAGATCGATTTTGGTGTTAAGATAAACTTTTCTAGCTTATTGTATTTTTGAGTTAACACGTACATATATAAATTAATTGGCAGACAATTAATATTTTGACGGAACTGGTCCAAAATTTTCTATACGTTGCAAATCTATTGATGAGACTATAACCGTAATTTCATCCACCTGGTTTATTACTTTCTGGTATGCGTCTGGTATTTGAACTCGAGATTCTGACAAATCTCCACGTTCTAAACCTCCTTAATTTCGAAAAAAAACCCAACCATTTTTGAAAAATGTTCGTCCAGCTGTCTATCTGTTTATGACAAAGATAACTCAAAACTGCTTTGAGCTAATTGTTAACATTTGGTATATGGCCTTTATACCAAATTCGCAGATTTCTATCTAATTTTGAGTAAAATCTGTTCAAAAGACAGAATTTTCCGACTATTCAAATATACAATAATAAGTTACTACGATAATTATAAAATGAAGAAAGCTAGGTACACAAAGTTCGATACGCAGATTTAACATCCAGAGTATAAAGGTCTATTGCCTTTTAAGCGAAATCCAACTGTTGATTATCTGTTGGTCTGTACTTTCAGAAACATGTAAACGAGATAATTCAAAAACGCCATGACTTAAATATATCAAATTTGGTATGATATTTTGTGACTACAATTGCACTTTTGTGGCAAATGTTTTTGTTTCAATCAGTTGAGTAAAACATGTTTGAAACACAAATTCAATTTTTGGATATTATTGACCGCGTGCCAAGGATTAATAGCCAAAAAATGCATGAAGGATGACATGCTAGTTTCAGTAAAAATCCGAAATTCATGCCAAAAGCTAATATTTCGAAATGTACGAAATTGCCAAATAAGGCATTCTCTGTCATGACGAGTTTATTAGAGAGTATGCAAGAAAGCTTTGAGAAGACCATACTTTCTGGTTACTTTTTGGGGTTCCCGTGTACACAATTTCCTCTTTAAAATACTTCGTCCAAAATTTGTTATAAATTTTTTCAATTTAAAGATCACTAAATTAATTCCATATTAACCACCTTGTTTCATTTTTTTAATTGCTATGTTCACAAACAAAGGGACATAATCCGAAAAATGGATTTTCTAACAAAAGAGATCCGAAACAAAGCAGGAATTCATGAAAATCTCGAAGTCAAATTTTTTAATGTTTGCAATTCCTATGCTGTATATATAAAAAAATGTCAGTTTGAATAAAACAGATATTAAATATCAAGTAAGACATGCCAGTATTACACATCCAGATATGATATATCTCATCTGCGCGATCTGTAGTCTTTTTGTTAAATATTCATATGGCTATTCCTTTCCTGCCGTCATCTGTTATGACTGATGAATCGGTCATCGAGGCCTTCAGTGATTTTCTTCCCCTGTTAATAACTTTTACGATCAAGTCAAGTTCATAGTGTCTGCCTTACTTTTAATTACCAACTTGGACGCCGACGTGGTCGATTTAATGTAGATAATGTCAACATACGTCCCTAGGGAACCATGTTTATGAGGTAATTTTGCGCTATTACAAACATTAAGCTTTTATTTCTCTCTTGATAGGGATATGAAGAAATTATTTAAAATAAATCGCCGCTATAAATTTTAACGGTGAAAAGCACTGAAATCGTGAAAGAATATTCATTTAAATAACGTAAAACGAAGCAGACATAATGGGAATTAAAAATAATGCATGCCAAGAATTATTATAGAGCTTCTGGATCTTGTGTCCAAAACTTGGATAATTCTCGGAGATGTTTTGTATTAAATTTTATTTCCCATTAAATTTGTAATCCTCAATATTACCTAAATGAAAAATGGATTTCCAAAATGTTCCTAAACATTTTTTTTAAAAAAAAATTCTGCAATCTTTCCGAAATATTTAATGAATTATTTAATAAGTGAGGCATATATTTCTGATTTCTGGAATTTCTGGTTTTATTCTGAAACTTGGTCAAATTAATACATAAAAACGAACTAAGAAGTAATACTAAACAATGCAATGAATTGAATATTTACTGATTTAACAGGTTCATTCAGATTGCCTCCATTCCGTTTGCTATAAAGTTTATGGAAGTCTTCCGAACTCGAGAACAATTAAAAGTTTCAGCAATTCCTTAATTTGCCATAGGGGGATGTAAGTGTTCAACATCTTGATTTTCTTTCAAGATTTTTTATGATGGCCATTTGCGGAATCCAATGATAAGTAGAGTTCAGCCTAAATAGTCTTATACTTTAGTATCCGAAGAGTTATTAAGAGGAAATGACCGTCAAATAAATGATATGTGAAATAATCCTTAATAAATCCGATATCTAATAAATTTCATTATGCTTCCTCGAAGATTAAAGCAGTAAAACGATTTCAGATTACACGTGGAGAGAACTTCATTTAGAGAGAACTAAGCCATTCTCTTGCGATACATGTCAAATACACCTCGCTAATTAAATTTCGGAAAGCATTGCTCATCTTATTGAAGAAATAAAGATGTTGAAGTCACTGAACATTAAAACAAAGTATAATTAGAGGATATGTGGCAACGTGGATAATATTCGTAATTACATTATTTTACGACTGTGTTGCAGGAAATTGAGGAAAGAAAAGAAAAATTTTAAAAAATGAGTTATACTGGCACCTTTGAAGATTGGCATTTCGCTATCTCGCTATCTTAATAACATTAATTTAATTTTGGCAATCAATTTTGATGAACTATATCTTATCACACTAAACAAAAGTATTACTTTAAATTATATGTGTAAACCAAATGAAGGAGGCAAACAATAGGAGTATGCATTGGTAGCATGCTATAATAAAATCGAGTATGCATTTTGATCTTTTTTTCGTAAAAGGATTAGATCCAAAGTTTGATGTAGATTTTTAATTTGTGTGTCAAGAACACTCGCCTGAATTCATTTAAATTGCGTAACGTTTTTGTCATCGTGTTTATTTGCATGGACGATAAAAAACCCTATAAACCTTTTAATAGATTTATTCCAAAATAGGTTATTGATATATAATTATTTTGACACAGTGACAATGAATTATAATCAGACTATTTATCTTATTGCGATTAACAATATCCGGCTGAAGAACGTATCCAAATACAGACAAATTATGTATCAATTTTCAAAGTTGACATTCTTATGCTTGCATGCATTAAGCACCGGCAGCAATTAATCCCGCTGAAACTTTCTTGTACATTCTTTAATGAAGATTGCATTTCCTTTACCACCGTAGAGGTAGACAGTGAATAGCGAATCTTTGCGTGATATTAGCTTGCAATAGTTACAAGATATAAAGTTTTGGAGAAAATATAGAATTTTTACTGAATTTATCATGTGAATATGCATTTTAGACTTTTTTCCCCAACCAATTGAACCCAGAACTGGGTATGGAACCACAGTTGTAATCATAAGATCACATAGCAAATTTTATTGTTTTAAATTCTTGCTTTAACGAGCATTCAAAAGTACAGATAAAAAGACGATCAACTTTTCTCAAATTTGCATTAAAATATGATAAGATTATATTTCAGATGCTATGCCTATGTATTGAATTTTATCGATTTACATTTTAGTTATCGAGTTTACATGAAATTCAGTATCCATACAGAAAACTTTCTCTGGGTGGATTTCATTCGAAATTTGACAGAAAATTACAAATTTAATCTTATGTTCTTATACGAAATTCCTTCTGCCAAACTGAAAGCTTGTTTGTGTTATTGTGTTCACAGACAAACAGATATAATGCTAAAAATGCATTTTTCGAATGCAGCGAGGTCTAAAATGTGGAGATTCATCAAAATTTAGCATCCGAATTTTTGGATAGTTGCAACATTTTCTCAATACTTTGGATACGAGAACGTATAAAGGATCCTTGAAGAATTTCTTTCTTTCAAAGTGTAAAACAATATTCAATATTCGCACAGAATTTTACTCACTAAATTTCCCCCCGTTTTTATGTTTTTATCATACACAAACACATTTCCCAAAGTAGCTTATCAGAAAAAGCGAAACGAAAAGATTTAAGAAAATGTCAAGGGTAAATTTTTTTTTAATATCACATACACCTACCACATCACTGAATTGTTCTTATTTTTTCTATTATTCTTTAAAGTTATGAATTTAACGATGAATATTTTGAAGAATATCATATGACTGAACTTTTTTTGTAAAATATATGACTCATTTTTTTGAAAAATATAATATGACTGATTTTTAAAAAAAAATATATAATATGATTTCATTTTAAAAAATATGTATTATAGGACTGAATTTTTTTGAAAAATGTATTTTTGCATAAAATAGGTTAAAAAAACTTTAAAATAAAAATATATCAATTGCAAGCCAAAAATGTTTGAAAAACTGGAATAAATATGTTTTTCCTTTTTTAGATAAAAAGAGGTATAAAACAAAATCTGGCTTGGTCAGATATTTTTCAAATGACTTACTCAGAACACCTATATAATTCCTTATTCCTGCATTAAAAAATAAGCTATATTACAATGGAATCTTTAAGTACTGAGACTCGACTGATAAATACCATAAAAGTTTCAGTTTTCTAATATTATGAAGAATTAAAATATCTGTAAATTTTTTATAATGAAGAACTTCATAATGTCTATTTTGTAATTCAGAAGCCGCAGAGAATATCTAGAAATTATTAAACTGAAATTGAACAAAAATATACATTAGATTTCTATTTATGAGGTTCTTTTGAAGGAAAATTCTGCCAAATTTTAGAAGCTGAGAAGGCAGCATATAATAGCTTCAATACGAATACTATAGGTATATAAAAATCAATGCAACTTCACAAAGAATGAGCATAAAAAAAAATTAAAACAGTTTTATAAAAAAAATCATAAAGAATATGATTTTATAAAAAAATCATAAAGAATATTCGGCATTTTTGTCAAGAATTGACTTTGCAACAAAATAATTTATTTTTAAGAAATACTTTTAAATGCATAATTTTATTGAAATACCAAAAAATAGTAAAATAATATTAATTAAACATTTTTTATTATATAAATTAATTATACATCTTTAGCTATATTTATGAAGAAATGAGAGATATAATCACGAGAAAATTTATTTTCTTATGATCTTATTTTTCTTTTTTCTTGATGTACTGCATAATTTTTTGAATTTAATTTAAACAGTAAAATTTATTTTCTTGTTAATCAATTAATTTCTTTTGGTTATAATACGAGTTTTTTGGTCCAGCAATATTTATGTTCCTAAAATATTTACAGTTCGCGCAATTAACTTCCTGAATAAAGGAAGTTTTAGAAAGGAGAAATACTTTCGTGGGTCCTTTTCAGTAGCTTTTTTAAAGAAGCCAATAAATAGCCTTTTTACTGAATCTCCATTAAAATGGGAAAGTTTTATGGCTTTTCCCATGATGTGCTCGTAAAAGAAGCCATAATTTATTTGGAACAAGAATTAGTTGCTATAGAATAATTTCACTTAAAAAAGCTGTTTATTTTTCATTTTTGGTTTCAATTAATTTATTTTTTTCTCTGTTGATTCGAAGAATGCTGCACAGGTAAAGAAAATTGTACAGACGCTTCTTTTTTAAAAAATTATAAATCGTCTCTTTTTTTCCTCCAAAGCCAAATCTTGGATCATTAGTTGAATTCAAAAGTTGTTACAGATAAATTTGCTTTCTTTATCATTAAATTTAAAAACTGCTGTGGGAAAATTAGTTTTCTTTTATCTTTTATTTCTTACCTTAAGGAATTGGTTTGAAAAAAAAAGTTTATAAGCACTTAATTGGTTTCCTGACTAATTATGTAAAGTAGATATCAGCCATAAAAGTTATTAATTGTGAGCTCTCCTTTATATATAATATATTTACGTTTATTCATGGAAATGCTTTTAAATGTTAGCGTTATAATTTTAGATCTTTTATCTGATATTGTTTCCGAATAAATTAAAAATCCTATATAGGAAATGTATTTTACAATTTTCACAATCAGGTGGTTGTTCGTACAGTATCAAAACACGGAAGCCTGTAAAACATAACTTTGGTTTTTATTTCATCGCAATTAAATTTTTAAAAAATTACTTGCTGGCAAAAAGTAATTCAGTTACTGTTTCTATAGATGATTTTGAAGAATAGTAAGTGTTTGATTTTAAAATGATCCATATGGATGAGTTAAACGCTGTCCCATCAATCATGAATATCACATCAATAAAGGTAAGATTTGTGAACAGCCTTGATGCTTTTCACATGATGATCGGCAAACAATTAAAAAACATCGATTTTTGTAGAAGCATCTTCACATCTGCGAAACAAACCTTTTTTGCTTTCATAGATTCATCTTAATGCTGTTTTATCTTTTATATGTAGAGAAATATTTACATATAAAAGATAATAATATTATCTTTTATATGTAAAGAACTAGCCGCCTTTGGCGACCAGCCGGTTCGCCAGTATTACCGCTCGTTACAATTTTCAATTAAATATTTTAAGTAACTGTTCTCTTAAAGGATTCTCAAACAAAACATTTTTAATCTTCAAATTTTGATAGGCATACCAAACTTATACTGTTTAGATCGTTTCGTTCAATTTACTATATATATTTTGCTAATTTGTTGCCATTTCCGGTAAAACTTCAACTTTAATTTAAAATGTAAATGACGAAATTGCAATTAATATTAAGATATTTTTTAATAAAACAAAGCGTTTTATTTTATTTATCATCTTTATTGTTATTTATTAATTATTATTATTATTGAATATGAGTATTGCAAACAGAATCGATCGGTATTTAAGTCTTATGTTAACTACAAAATATTTTTCATAGTTTATGTAATAGCTCAAACAATAATTCAATAAAAATTTCTGAGATTCAGAATAAAATTCAGTTTTTAGTTTTGCTTTCAAAAGGATTGAAATGAAATCAATAATAATATTTTGTTCCTGCTTATAAATATATTTCAAAAATTATGAAGTCTAAATTTAATGCAGTAAGGTATCATATTCTGATAAATATTCTGGACACACCAAATTTTAAATAAATGAATGAATGTTTCTATTTTCCACGATCAACTAAGACTTATTTATGAAGTTTTAAATGTTAAAAATTTAGAAAAACTCGCCATTTTCATAATCTTAGGCCAATTAATCTTGAGAAACCTGCGCGCTGATTGGCGTATTTTCTTTGAAGCGATTGATGGAAAATCTAAAATTATCCTTTTTTTATTGAATAGTGATATTCAAATCTTCATAAATCAGTCAGTTTAAGTGACTGGAAATTAACTTTTAAAAGTTAGTGATTTAGTTGATTGGAAATTAACTCTATGACCACCGTAAAATCTGTGCTCTCTAATGTGGTGTATGCATTCTCCTTAATATCCGCTCGAATAAAACATCACATGCAAAAGTACTACATAGAACATACACATCAAAAGTAAACATAACATTTCAATAGTTGCCAAAAACAAACGAGAGAAAAATGCAATTAATAAGCAGACGATATTTAGAAAAGTACAGATATTTAGACTGGAAAATGAAATTATCTGAAATTAGCCACACGCGCAGACGATATTTACAAAAGTAAAAATATTCAAAAGGAAAATATATGAGTTATTCCATCAATAAATGCCATAAGTTTGTTTACATCTTCATTATTTTATGAGTCATTAAATATCAAAATGGATCCGGGACTGAATAAACACCCTGTATAGAGAGTGTAAAAGATCATAAAATAATTTTTCTTGAATTTATTTTTTAGAAAAAATAATATTTCATATTTGTTTCATTTCCTACAAGCACGTGCCGAAAATTATATTTTTGCAGATTTCATTTCCAAAAAGATTTAATTTATTTTCAGTTAGAGCTTTAATCAATGTGATGGCAACACTTTGAAAAAAGCTATTTTTTTCCCATGAATGCGAAACGTGCTTAATCTTAATTTTTATTTTTGACGAAAAAAATTATTGAAAAACATAGTTAAAATATTTATTTAAAAACTCATTAAAAATAGAAATTTAATTTTAAGGTTAAAACAATAGTATCATTTAAAAGATAAATTTTTTATCTTTATTTTCATGTAAAAATCTTTTTTGTGCGGTAATATTTTCGGCAGTTATAGCAGAAACACGTCAAAATTTCGCTTAATTTTTAAATAAATAAAATTCTAGTTAAAAATTCGAAAAAATAACCCCCAGGTGCACATTCCCGACCTCCAAGGTATAAACGTGCCAAATTTGGTAGCTGTAGGTTGAATGGTCTGGCCTGTAGAGCGCCAACACACACACACACACACACACACACACACACACACACACATTGAGCTTTATTATAAGTATAGATTAATTTAATGGATATATCGTCTGCATTTTTATCTTTAAAAATAGCATACCAGAAAAGATATTTTTATAAAATAATGAGCAATATTTCTTAAAATTGTTTTAAATTTAATTCTCTAAAGTTGTTGAACTTGTTTAGTTTGACTGTAAAGTTTCTTTTTTTACGAAGATCATGACTCTGACTAAAAAATTAGCTTTCAATAAAAAGGTGTTTAAAAGTCCATTAAGGAAAGTTTTAGTAAATATTTACATTTTAGTCGTAGGCATTTCAAATTGAAAATAATCCATTTGGATATATGTAATTAAAAAGAGACATAATTATGGAAAGTGAAATTGAGTTGTGGATACCCACTGTTTCCAGGTTACGCAGTTCCCGCTTGTATTATTACAACTGAGATTTCTTATGCACCCTTTTAAGAAATTTTTTTTTTTTTTTACTTTCTCGTACAATCACCTGGAATAAAACTGCATAGATAACTGTAGTTAATGAGTGACATAATTCTGGACTTTCTGCTAAAAGAAAAAAAAAAAAAAAGAGAGAGGAAAAAGCTTCAAAAATTTCAAATTCAAGATTTTGACGACAATTAGTATTTCAGAAATCCCTGAATCCAAACACGCATTTCTGGAATTATATTGGGCTGTCTATTGCTCAAACTGTCCTTTCTGTTTGCCTTTGAAAATGATTATTCGAACACGCTTTGAGATAACCAGATGAAATTTAGTATGTGGCCTTTTAAAACAAATTTGTAGATTTCTGTCAAATGTTGGAACGAAAAATAACGAATTCTCTCCCAATTGAATTCATGCAGAGGAAGCATGTTAATCTGACTGTCTGAGCATAATTGAGCTCAATAAAACACATAAAGGGCAAGATAAATAAAATTTAGTGTACAGATTAACATTCCTTATGTTGATATTTATCAAATTTGGAATCAAATATATCAAGGATTTTACTATCTGTCGGTGTATGCTTTTGTAAATAAACGTGATAATTCAAAAACATAACTTAAGTAGATTAAATCTGTTTTAAAATTTTAGCATTTGAAGAGTAATTTTTTAATAAAAGTTTGAACCAAATCTGTCAAAGCGTTGACCACTGTTTTATATTTTAAAACATTACAATATTTAAATAATGAACTTTCATCATACATTTTGCATGATATTTTAAAAAAGCCGATCTATCTATAAACATTTAAATTAAAAAAAACACAACAATTACATTTAAAATTCAGTGATGAAAAAAACTTTACAAATATGCTCCGACTCACTACCCATAAATATTTTTTCTAAAAGTTAGACAAAATTTGATTTTGTTTGGATATGATTATTTAGATATTCGATTAAGTAAAATATTTCTAGTAAAGTCCTGCATCAACTAAATGTAATTTAGGTTAAAATATTGAGAATATGAGTATTTTATATTCAGAAAAAATAAATATATAATTATAATTTATCTTATGTCAGGATTCATAGGTCATAGATAAAAATAAAACATTTTTGAAAATAGATAAATATTTTGTCATATTGCCGCATTGAAGAAAGGCAGTCGAATCTCCATGGCTGAATGGTCATGGCACTGTTCTCATGATCAAGAGACCTGGGTTCGAATCCCGCTAGAGACAATGCGATTAATAGTATATGTAAATACTTGATTTTATGTTTTCCTCTATTTCATGTTCCAGAAGATACTGGACATTTCTTTAGTTTACCAGACAAATGTTCTGGACTTTTCTTACTTTCTCCAGAAGAGTATTCTGGAACTTTCTCTGCTTGAATAAAAGCAGAAGATTTGTCAGTTACTGTATTCTGAGTTCAGTTAATAAATTGGTTTAGTTCTACTTCTTGTGTGTTTGTCATTAAGTTCTATACTAAAATATCTACGTGACAATATATCGAGCTTTCGATTACCCCCTACCCTCTGAATTTCTTCTCTATGCCGATTTTGTTCCTTTTATTCATTCTCCATCTGGGCGGGTATGTAAGCAAGCACCCAACATTTCAAACTTCGCACCAATCTGAAGATATTAGTGCCTTCGTGGTTTTAATATGAGATTAAAGTAGGTGGAGGAAATGTATATTTTTATCTAGCAATTCAGAAATCGAACCGCCCCGTCAAATTTTCTAAAATAAAATAGTAAATGATGGAAAAGGAAACTAATTTTAGAACAATTAATTAATTTTTTTTCGTTTCCAAACTGAAAGAAAAAATAAAGCAGTTTACTAGAAGCTACATTTAAGAGCGTTTACTCATTGAGAGTTCTATATTAAGAGAGTTAATAATTTGTATTTTACATGTTGTAATAATTGAGAGTATCACAATCTTCATTTTTAGAATGCTTGCAATGAAAATGAAGTAATTATCAAGAAGTACTTAATATGTTGTGATTTATAATGCGATTTCAAAATTTGAAAATTAGACAATTTTTTGGTCTTTTGCCTTTGAATGTTTCGATTATGTCTTTTTATTAGATAGCTGTAAATTCCATTAACACATACATACAGAAATAGGGCATTAGTATTTCAAGAATTTTGTTTTATTTTCAGAAATATCTAACACAATAATCAGTGAGATGTCATTGGTATTCAACTTGGATATTTGCCAAGTGCCCATTAAAAGAAATAATTTCAGAATACCATCCTAAATCTGTAACATTTTAAATTTATAAGTATTTTTTTTTATTTCTTCAACATGAACACGAACTTTTTAATACTTATCTTGGATTTATCCAAATGCACTATTCATTTTAATATACTATTCATTTGAATGAATTAAATGAATATGGTACTTTTATGCACTACTTTATGTTTTACTTTTGTTCATATATTTTATGAATCTAAAATAGGAATTTATATTTTCTGTTTCAGTATTTTCTTTCTTCTATATTAAATTTCATACACTATTATAATATTTTGTATTACTATATGAATTAAATTTTGTCTAAAAGTGATTAAAAACTCCACAATCGATTCTTGCTCAGTTTTCAATCATTTATATAATTGAATATACAATATCGTATGACATACTCTTATAGTTCTATTCAGACAAAATATTTAGCAAACTTTCGCAAATTTATTTGGCTGTAAAAAAATGAATGCACCATATATAAATACGTTCTAATAAAAAAAGAAAATAGCTTCATTAATATATAACTTTATACTTATGGGAAAACATTTTGAAAATTTTTGCCACAGATGTAAATTAAAAAACTTTATATATTTCTAAAATTCATCTAAATCTAAGCTACTTATACTTCAAGCCCTATTGTGCATTATTTTCATTGTCTGCATCGGGAGTTGTGAATCTCATATGAATAAAAATACTTAGCCTTTTTGCTCTACAAAATCATTGAAATGATTTTTTTTTGTATAATAGGATTTTTTTTAACGCAGCATCTTCAAATAGATATCAAGACAGAGATGAGATTAAGAATCTATAAACTAGAAATAATTGCGGTGAAATAATAAGCAGTAAAAGTATTTCTCATTTCAAAATAGTTAAAAGAGTAATAAAAATAAGATGTGTTATAATCACTTCCTTACTGTATCCTCAAAATCAAGAAAAAAATGGATATGATACAAAATAAGAGACATAAAAAATGATCAAAATGATCCAAAAAAGATTTTTTTTTTAATCTTCTATTCATTTCTTAAAAATATCAGGAAGTATGAATTTAGAAATAAATAAATGATATTGCTTATATATTTTGAACTAATCTTCAATGCAAAAAATATTTTTTTAAATTCATTAAAATCCTAGAATTGTAAAAAATAAAATAACTCCTTACATTTTTTGGAATAAAATTAAAATTACCTGCAACTGAACAATCATAATTTGAATTTTTTGATTTTGATACTTTCCAAAACAGTGTTTTTTTAGAATAAAATAATATTTTCAGAATAAATAAATATTATTTTGACAATAAAGTACGTATATTCCTCCAATTATTAGTTTAAAATTATATCATTAAGGTTCAAGAACTTTCTTTTCAAATAAGTTCCTCTGTATGTGGATTTTATAAAAGAGAAATTCTTTCATGGTTCTTTTCAAAAAATCTTCAGAACAAAGCTAATAAATAGCCTTTTCTTAAACTTCATTAAATTGGAAATGTTTTAGCTCTTTTTTTACGATTCGTTTCTTTAAAAGAAATTATATTTTATTTAAAACAAGAACTAGTTTCTACAGTCTGATTTCATTAAGAAAATTATTTGTTATTCATTTTAACTTCTATTATTTAATCATTTTTTTTCTCTTAGTGATTCTTATAATGATTCAAATGAATGGAAAAGTTTTCGAATGCTTTTTCGCTTATCTAAACTCTTTACTTTTTATAATTCGCCCACTCTTTATCGAAACAAACTTTGAAATCATTTGTTGAATCAAAAGTTGTTTCAGCTAAATTAATTTCTTTCATTAATAAATTAAATACCTTTTGTAGGTTAAATTGACTTTCTGATATCTTTCTTTTTGTATTACAGACTCAGATTGGTTCAAGAGACATTATTGAAATAACCCTAATTGGTTGTTAGACTAATTATACAAAGTAGCATTCTTAAATTAAGAAATTTGTTCTTGACTTTAAATCATCTTATACTCGTTGTTAAGAAAATTGAGAGTTCATTAAATGTATTGAAATATGTGTAATGTACACCTAATTTTACGAGTATGTATACCTATTTTTTACTTATTTTTAAAGTTAATTGGTTACATCAGATTACTTAGTAATCCCATCTGGTCATACTACTAAAAATTTCCTCCCGGCAAGCTGGAAGTCAAAAGTAGATTCCTTTACATCTGAATTATTATCTGGCAACATAAATTGTTGATGTTAGTCAAAATTAGGACTTGAAAAATCACTTTTCAGCCCTTAAATTCTAAGATATTGCAGTTATCGAAGAACTTTAAATACAAAAGTTGTTCGTCTTAATGAGCTGCTAATATAGCTAATTGGATTTATTTTTCTATCTTAAACATTAAGAAAGTTACAGCGAAATGAAAATTTCTACCCACCCCCACCATTTCTACTCCATTTGAGCTAGATGGACTATTTACGAACTCCTTCGAGATTTTTACATTTCTAACAACATATTCCAAGCCAATTAAAATCCAATCAGAATTAATCTAGCTATCCTGTTTACAAGATAACATGTACAAAGCATCATACTCCTATTATATATATATAACTTTTGAACGAAGTGTGGTTTCGGTTTTTAGGAATCATGATCGGTGAAGACCTCCAAAAATTTTCTTAAAGTGATGTCATGAGAAACAGTGTTTCTATAGGAATCTATCTAATATATCATACAGAAGAAAAAGGTCCTTATCTCAATAAACAGAAAAATGTTCCATATTTGGAACGTAATCTTCAGATATTAAGTTAAATCCTATTTTTTTCTATCCCCATCTCTCACAGAGTATATAGTACAAGATAAAAAAAAATTGAATCATCCCAAAATCGATTTAATTGTGTGTTTAAAATTAGCAATAAATTCTTGATTACGAATAACATAATTTCATTCCATAAATCTAAATAAAAAAAATCCATACAATTTTCTTTAAAAAAATTGCTGATTTTGATAGGAGGCTTGAGTTTCTTTTTCCTATTAGTGTAGAATACGATAAAAGAGAAACAAAAGAACTCATTTAAAACTGTTTCTCAGGATAAATAGCAAATTACAATATTATCTGGAAAAAATCCTCTTTTTACCTCCCATGACATATATATTAATGAATGCGATGTAATATTAAAGAAATAAAATATAGAATTTTTTTTTAAAATACGTTTTTATTTATCTAAAAGAATAGAAAATAACTTGCCAGAAATCTTGAAATAATCCTCCTTTAAATCTCCTCACTTCATATTTTTCTTTTATCATTTCGAATTCAAAATGAAAATAACTTGGGGATGAAATTGGAAAATCAAATAAATGTTGTTTGGATATTTAGACAATTAATATGGAGTACCTATAGTTAATAGACATCCGTAAAAATAAAAAAAATATGATGGAATATGAAGTAACAAAAGATGTTTAGTCATTGAAAATCGAACATATTTTCAATCTAGAGTGAAAATGAGATTATCTGTACTTTGTACATTTTTGCATCAATCACTGTCAACAGCTGTATCAATAGTATACCCCGCACTTTCGAAGTATTTATTTTATTTAGTTTTGCATTGTATGATAAGTAATACAGCTGCCATTTCAAATATCACCTGCACTGTTTTCGTTGATATAACTCATGTGGACCCTTTTTCTGAATTGCCGTGATTATGGCCTCACTGTAAGCGATATTGCAAGCATTTTTCAGAAAAAAAAATCTTTTAGTAGTTATTTTTTTCGCCTTCTCTTGCACCTACGTGTTTAAATCTGTACGCATGTTTTCGTGTATTGAATGATAAAATATTGTTTATAAAACTATGTTTCCTTACAATATCTGTTTTTCTTGATGCCCAAGAACATCTTTCTGCGAATAATAAATTTAATAATGAGGAATAATAAATTTAATTTTATAATTCTGATAATAAATAAATTTGATAGAAACAATTTTTACAATAAATTTTATAAGCGTTTTAAAACATAGAACTGTTTTAAATTTAATTGTTTTCTACTTTAGCTTTGAAATACAATTTAATTCATTATAATAAATGTTAAGTAAACTTAAATTAAAGGCTTTCACAGGTTCACTATCAGATGGCCCAAATTATAATCAAAAATCTTTTTTTTTGTTTCATTTTTAATATATATATATGTATGTATGTATGTATGTATGTATGTGGTGTGTATGTGTGTGTGTGTGTGTGTGTGTGTGTGTGTGTGTAAAACATTTTTATAAAGAAGCTTCCATTAATCAGTTAACAAGTAAAAATTTTTTTTAAATAAATAGTCTGGAAGTCAGAACGAAATGAGAAACGCGTGAGGTGTTAAAGAAATTGAAATTTTAAATTCACTTGTCATAGAATTATATGTGACGTTAGAGAAATTATATTTTTTATGAAATTCATTGTTTCAATTAGTATAATTTTCAGTGTCTGACATATTTAAGAATTTGCTTCTAATTCCTCACTACTTGCAAATTATTTTCTATTCTTTCAGAGATATTAGAAGTATTTTAAAAAGTATTATTTTTATTATTTTCTACATTTTATTCTTTAATATTATATAGTATTCATTAGTGTATATGTCAAGGAATGCTATAATCTACTATTTTGAAAAAATCAAATTTACTACTAGATGGCTTTTTTTCTATAGAATGATAATTAGTTTTTGAAAACACTAAAATGTTGTGTCATCATTACAGAAATGACTGTACAAACTTTTCGTACTTTTAACGTTTCTGAAGACTTTCTTTTTAAATCATGGTCACACACTTGCTAACTTCTAAAATGAAAAAAAAAAAAAAATGTGGTCATTTGCTTTAAATTGCCTTGCATATTTTTCATATGTTACATAATTTATTTCAGATTAATTCAAATCAATATACAGGTATTTGATTTATTTCATATTATGATTTTCTTTAATTTTCAGAATTGATAAAAGGAATCAATTTTAGAAGTTACTTTTTAAACACACAACTTTACCACAGCGTAACTACGAGAAAAAATTATCCTCTCATTATCTCTAGCTTAACGAATTCTGTTTTAAACAAATAAATTACACTTGGTCATTAATTTTGGATTACGATACGTTTTCGCTTGGAATAATCAATAAATTCGGGAGGAAACATTTTATCTCTAAACAAAATAGTTACAACTTACAAATGAGACTTTTTTTTAAATTCTATCAAAAGAATAATGGATTAAAAATCGGCAAACTTGAAACTAAACTTTAGATATCTTAGTAACATCCAAAGATGAAACCTTTGAAACACTTTTATTTGTATACTCTAAGGATTACAAGGGTATAAGTTTAAGAAACAAATTTAAAATCTTTTCATCGCTTAAGTAAATAAATTATCACCTGTATTCTTATTTATTTTTTTATTATTTAAGAAATTCTTATATTTTTTTAAAATCTCGTATATGGGGTGAAAGTATTAAGATTTTGACAAATCTCTTTTAGAAATCTAGGAATAAAGGGGTAAAAAACCATTTTTGAATTTTACGTGTCTGTTAATCAAACATTGATCAAACTACCCAAATTAAATTAAGCTACATGAAGTATGTAAAATAACGTAGAGTAAGTGACGTAATATTGTATAGTACCGATGCCTTTCTTAACAGGATAAATGAGTTTGCTTTTGTTTTCCACAATCACATACAAAGATTCAACAATCAATAATCCCTTTTTAGTAGTCATTTTGGCTTTTTGTACATTATTTATTAACTTCTGGTTAAGTAAAAAAACTGTTTTTTGCAGCATTAACTCGAATTTTGGACAGTTCATTGTCGAATCATCATTGTTTCATGTCAATCGACCATAATTCCTTCTATACTACAACTTACTCCTCCATTTTCATGCAGCCCATTAAAAAAACTAATTTTTTTTGTTGAGCAAATTTAAAAAAAAATCAGCATTTTGACATTCCTGTACAAACAGCAAAGTACAACTGACAAATTCTGAGGCTGAGGCGCGCGTTAAAAGTCATATGTTTTGCCATGTGATACTCGACAAGAATCGGAGATGTATTTCATACGTTGCCAATTTCTCATTTGGCACTCTATAGAATACCTAGGAAATGTGTGAAATATGAATCGTTTCATACACTGCCGGCTAGTTTTAGGCATTTTATACAATGCCTAGGCATTCTACAGAATGTCAGATTTCATACTTTGTTGATAACATATCCATATTTTTTTTAGATAGAATTAAGTTGCACATTTTTATCTAATCCAGAACACAACTACTTTCGGTTTTTAATAATATATATGCTAGAAAAACTGAATTCTATTCGAAGGCCTTCACTCGCCAAAAAAGAATTTTACTTCTTAAATGAAATAATTAGACCGTGAAAAGTTTCTCTAAATAAAAATTAAAAATATGCCTATAAAATAATAAAAATTGAATGAAAATTTAATTATGCATATTTGAAATGGCACTATATTAATCGAAGTTCTGACCAATGTTTATTTTATGATTATGTTCACACATCATGTAAATGACAATAAATCTTGGTTTATTGCAGTTACATTTTCACTCCCTCAAAAAATGAATCACAGCACGCATTACCAGTTAGGACGCCGTTTGCAGCTATCGAGACATATTTACAACTGATTAGTAGACAAACTGAAATATGAAAACCGTGACATTACGCGATACTGACATGTTGTCTGAAATGTTGCCACAAAGTTTCAACAAAATAACGTTTCACCGAAAATATTTTACAAAAGAGTGCATTATGACTACGAATCTTTTCTTCTAACATTATTCGTGTCACAACAATACCCCATTGGACATAAATATGTTATTATACAATATAGACTTCAAGTTAATTAATATTGAATGCACACTTTGGATTTAATCCTTTCGACAACTGTAAGTAAAATTTGGTACGAATCTATAAATTTGGCATCGTCACGTGATAATGACAAATGTCTGAAATGTTGCCATACAATTTCAACAAAATAATCTTTCATCAGTTTTTTTTTTTACAAAAGAATGTATTACGTCCACAAATCCTTTCTTCTAAAAATATTCTTGTCACAGCAAAAATACCCTTTTTCACCTAACCATATTATTAAACAACATAGATTTCGAATTAATTAATAATGAGCATACATTTGACTTCATTCTTTTGATAAAAATTGACAAAATTTGATATAGATCTATAAATTTAGTTTCAAGTTCGCCAACTAAATTTCATTTATTTAGTCACAGCGCTTTTGAGTTATGTTCAATTATGCAAAGATAGATCAAATGGTTGATAGTCTGCATATTGAAATTTAGTTCACAATTATAGAGATACATAAAATATTACTGTCAAAATCAAGTACTAAATTTGATAAGTAACTTTTTTCCTTTCCGAGTTACCTTATTCACACGCACACAAACATATAGACTGACAGACAATCAAACCACAGAAAATGAAAGAAATGTACTATTCTTTTAATGAAAAGCTATTTACCAAATCTCAACATTGAACTCATTGGGAATTATCAATGCGAGTGAATTCTGTCCTTTAAAGAAAAGGCTAATGCAAATTTGTAGTTAATGCCCCATATTCTTTACATTGTTTTTGTTATAAAAATCCTTTTTTATTACTTAGTACAAAGCTAATTAGCACTGAATAAAATATCAAGGGATGTAAAACTTTACGAACTTCTGACATAACATACTCAATTTACGTTAAGACATATTACTTCTTTAAATTTACTTGAAATGAAAAATTGAAACAACATAATTCAAATGCAAATCATAGATATATACGATATAAGCACTTCACATCAAGAAATTGAGTTTAGAATTTTACATTTGCTGAATATTTAATTTCAAAAAATGACAAAATACTTCTTATTTTTTGGGTAGGTTGGAGAGAGGTTGCGTGGGCGAAAACCTGGCACGGATTCTCTGGTAAGACTATTTGTTTAGTCCACAGAGACAAAGCCAAAGTGAAAAAAAATGAGTTATTTCTCGTGGCTTGCTTTCAAAAACAACTTCAGAGAAAGGAAATAAGACATATACTGCTATTTATATGCAAAATTTACGAATATATTTTCTAGCACAGTTCTTTCAGTTTCATTATGGTTAAAAGAGTAATACATCAGAATAAAATATATATAGTAATAAGATATGAACGGATTCTAAAAGTAATTTTTTTAAAGTATACAAACATAACATTATTTAAATATAGAAATCCAATAAATATTTCAATGCCTAAATTTAAAAAAATGAGCGAATATTTTAATGCTTAAGCAGGCAAGTAAAAAAACACACCAATAAATATTTTAGTTATTTAAATAATTCAAGAAAAATTGCCTTACAAATGCTATATATTTCTATCTTAAATTTCTCTATTTTAAATATTGAATTTTAGTGATTAATTTGTGATGTAATTTAATGTAAGTCACTGATATTTTCTAATATGTCCTTTATTTCTAATAATACGATCCCTTATCAACTTTTGTTGACAACTATGACAATTAATCAAACGTAATCTTTTGGATTGCAAGATGTTAAATGCATGCCGCCATCTAAAATATTTAATCTTTCAGCTAAGTATAGGGAATTAAAAAGATTTAAATAAGCGTAAATGCATCCATTAAAATCTCATTAATGGAAAGAAAATGGAAAAAAAATCACGAGGATACTTATGTAAATGTTGTTAAAATGGTAATTTTCCAAAAAGCGGTGTGCAGTTTAATTATTATTAGAATACTTACAAGGTTAGGGAAAATGAATGACTGGATTTTCAAAACTTATATTTTTAAAACTAGTGAGCGTAATATAAATAAGGATACATGAGAGTAAAGAAACACATTCCAATCTTTGCTTTTAATATAGCTCAATAGATGAAAATAATCTGGACTGTTAAAAATAATGTTATTTTCACAACTATGCGAGGATAATACTAATTTTATCTTTCAACAAGATGAGGTCCCAATCCCATTGGGTTTGGATGTTCATAACCTATCTGAATATGGAGCTTCCAGAAGGTTGGATTGGATGTGTAGGTAACACTTATTTACCTTTCGTCACATGGCCATCAAGTTACCGGATTTTAGTTAACGTGATTTCTTTTTATGAGGTTGCGCCAAAGAATTTGTTTAGAAATGTGACGAAAACGGTCAATGAAATTAAAGAAAGCATCAGTTCATAAAGCATTTAACTTCAATGGCAGTGTTAAAAATCCATGGATGAACTTAACTAAAAATCTGATGTTACGAACCTTTTATACATTTATAAATGAAAAAAAAAAGTGTTTTTCTTTATACTCCTCTATTATTGATTATATCATGCGTAATAAGTTTTGAAAATATAGATGTTTAATATCTGATAATCATTATTCTAATCTTGTATTTTGTTACAGTTTTGAAATTTGATCAGAAAATTTGTTTTTGTTTGTGCTTTAAAAAAAATAATGCATCACCTGAAGAATATTTAAGGGTTTAGTTTCCAAATTTCTGTAACAAGAACAAATACATGTATTGAGCTGAGGGATGAAATTTCCGTCTATGTTCATTTTACTGGTTTTGTCATTCTTTCATAGCATACTAATGGAAAGAATTTTAACTATACGCAAAAGTTATCGTGCACATAAAATTTTCTTTGCAAGAAAATGTTGCACGCATTTTTGTCGAAAAAATGTTTTTGTTCTGATTTTTAATTCACATTTCATGTATTTTAAATAGTTAAATCTATACTTATATATAAAGCTCAATGTGTGTATGTGCGTTGGCGCTCTATAGGCCAGACAGTTTGACTTAACAGCTACCAAATTTGGCACATGTATACCTTGGAGGTGGGGAAAGTGCACCTGGAGTCCCTTTTTTTGAATATTTAATAAGAATTATAATTATTAATTAAAAACTAACTTTCCCGCCAAAAACTCTTTTGAAGCCAAATGAATAAGGCCAGTTTCCCCCCCCCCCCCCACGCTTAAGAGGTTAGGCTTAAGACATTTTCGGCAGATTATTTCAAACGATTCTGTGTATTTTCTTAATGTTTGATACATTTAAGATTAAACTTCGTTAAAATCTATCTTTCAGATTCATTCTGAAGTACTTTTGAATTAAAATAAAACAGAATAAAGAAAATTAAAAATTTCTAATTTGCATAGCGTTACCCAAACTGGCGTAGAAAATTCACGTATTTGAGTTACCATAACTGACGTTGAAAATTCACGCATAAGCATTGTGTTCTGATATTTGACAATTATTATCAACGGATACATTTAAATTATTGATTTAAATTATTTTTGGTTAGTTTATGCTTTTGTAATTAAATTGCATTTATGCTAGTTATATATTTTTTGTATATGCTTATAGTTTTAAGTACATCGTTTTTTAAGTAGTTTTTTTTAATCTGTTTTCGACCGATTATTTTAAGCGATTCTGTTTATTTTCTTAGTGTCTGATGCATTTAAAATTAAACATTGTTAATTAATGATCTGCTCATGATGAATCTGAGAAAATTTTGTTGACAGATTCTTGAGATATTACATAAATTAAGAAAGATATTCGTTAGTGCCCATAAAGTTTAAATGCTCAGTGACTCTGTTTTCAGTAATCATTATTAAAAAAAATGCTTTATTTCAGTAAAAAAACGTTCCGATATCAATTGAACTTTAATCATTTCTGCTTTAATTTATAGCATTAATTCTACGGGAGCTAACAGAAAATTAGAGAGATACTTATTACCTTATGGCTGAAGGCCTTTATAATATTATGAGGGAATTAAATGACTATCAAAATTTGAGGTTTAAAAATATTTTGATAAAGAAGAAATTACATAAAATATTTAATTATTAAAATTTTAACAAGCATTAAGATTGGTGAATCGGCTGGTTGCCAAAAGCGTCTAGTAATGAACAAAGAAAATGTCAATTATTACTCCTAAGTCTCTAAGTAATTATTTCTCGAAAAGTCAATTATTTAACCCCTCTAATCATAGTGATATAAAAAAATCCTTAGAAAAAAAAACAGAAAATCAAATTAAGATACATCGCTATGCTATTTGTTACTAATTTAATGCAATAAATATCGACTAGTAAAACTGGAATTGACATCTACGTCAATTTTTGTGTTCAAATTCTTATTGTTAATTTTTAAATTTAAGTCATCAACAGACAGTGAAGCTTTTGAAAATTAAATTGTTAATTAGTGATTGTGTGTATATACAAACAAAATGAACCCAACAATAAAAATAAAAGATATGTAAATAATACAGCTACCGTTAATACATCCATCTATTCTTAGAAGAATTTCGCGACTATTCATCTGAAGTTACTTAAACGCAAGAAAATACGCCTTTCTCGTGTTTTGTCTAAATGCATTTTCTGAGCTACAGTGTTGATATTTCTTAATCTCTTTTAAATTTCTTTTTTGCCACTTTGTGAAATCTACTAAGGTTTGATTTTGACTAAAAACTCTTCTTTATTCTTTTCCATAGATTTAGCAGAGTACGGTCAAATTTTACAAATCGATCAAAGAGTTATCTCTCTACACTTTCCATTCAATGAAAGCAGAGGAATGATAATATGACAATAAATTTTGGATTCTCTGAATAATTTTTTTTTTATATTTTATGATGTTAATTCACAAACCGGATTCATAGTTTAAATTATTTGAGTTACAATTTATGAGTTATATTGAAAAACAAGTGAAATGTCACTTAACCAGAACAAGGGGAAAATAATCTTGCATTCCAATTGATACAGTTTAGTTAATCATTAGTTATGTATGATTATGTTAGTTATGTATCATTACTTTTGACTACAAACTCTAAGACATATTATTAGGTGGAAGTACAAGGTAAGTTGAAGAATTTAATCATGTATTCAAACAGTTGATTTCAAAGTGTTCTTAATTTTTCCTTCATGATTTTACTAAAAAGTTTGTAATTTTTTTCAATCTCATTTTTCCCATGAAAATTTCCAGAATTTCTTGTAGTGCTGGAAAGCTTAGAAATATATATTATTGATACATTTCGTTACATGCTAGATATAAAAATTCAGCGGTAACTGTTGAATTCTGTCTAAATTTTCTGTTTTGAAATATCAAAAAGCATTTAGAACATTTTTTTATTTTGGAGAATTTTGATCTCTGCTCGGAAATTCCTTTTTTTTCCTTCTTCATTTTCAAACACATGCTCAGCATTTTATTTTTTGACATTTATCAAACAGGAGATTAAGATTAAACGTCGTAGAAGTTTCTTATATGACAGGCAACGTATGACAAATCTATCCAGGATCTTTTTCTTTCGTGATCTTTTCAAGAAGCAAAATAGAAAAGGATAATCAATAACTCCGTTAAAATCTACGTTATACTGAATTTTGTTTGTCCGTATACGTTTACAATAGTTATTATATTAAATATTTTATGTTTTTGCATAAAAATACGAAAGGAAAATAGTAGTCGCCGAAAAATTTGACTCCGAATTTTTTTTATTAATCTTCATGCTTTATACCTCTCTGATTCTACGGTAAAAACGTTTTTTAAATTAATCGTTTTCTGTCCATCGACTATATTTATTGCATTCCCATAGACCTGCTTTGAAATGGTGATAAGAGTTTTGTTTCGAGACTGAGGGAAGAGGGTGTTCTAGATTAGAAAACTCGAATTTACAAAGAGATTCACCGTGTTATTGTAGAATTTGAATGGGACTTTGAAGGTTAAGAGCTCTCCAGCTAGTGTGATGGAAACATTTAGGGTAGGAGAGGGAACAGTATCAGATGTTGTCCCTGCCATCTGACCAAGTTGAAAGAGATAAGGTCCGTCACAAAATTGCTAGTGCCTTTTGAGTTACTTCGAAAAACGATATTAATAAACATTAGAGTTTATAAATTATGATAGATTAATGTAAGAAGAAATAGATTAATGAAAGAATGATTATTTAAATAACGTTTGGCAAGAAGGTACAAAATAATCTTTCCTATCCCCATACAGATTTATATACCCATACAGATTCCTAACTCTAAACATATTTTTATTCATAATCATATTGAAAATTATTGATTGAGAATTTTTAAAATTCATATTCTCAAATTTTCAGGGCAATATATATGGGGTTAAGAGAAATTATTTTATAATTTTTAAAAAGTTTTTAAAACTTGGCATATATTTTTTTGTTTATTTAAATAATTGTTTTCTGCTTTTTAGTTTTGTGAATCTGAAATTTTGCAATTGATTTTAAATTAAATTTTCGGTGAGCTAATAATTTGTCATGGCGCCATCTGTGTGTGATGAAAGTTTTTAATCAATTGCTAAAAATTTGTAAAGAAAAGAACAAACATAAAGGCAGATAAATTTGTATAGAAAAGAACAAACATAAAGGCAGATAAACAAGAATGAGAGTTAATATATTGCCATACAGTCCTGGGCTATGTATAAAGTTTAAAGTTTCTAGCTCAACTGGAAATCTCTTTAAAATCAATAGCAAAATTTGTACCGAAAAAAAGAGAACGTAGAAAGCGAGTCAATAAAAACGTTTTAAAAGTGAAATGCGACAGAATCGTATACTTCAGAAAACTGCGCATGAGATTTATTTCGCCATCGATGTTGCAGGAAAATGATCCTAGCTTTTATTATTCGCCCACGTGTGTTTCTAGAAGCCCGCAACATTCTTTCCAAATCAACATCATGATGCCACCCGACATAAAAGGAATGATAAGAATTGTCGGTATTTTGTTTTCTCCTTCTTCGTCGCCGGAATAGTGAGAAAAAGATCATGGACTTTCTTGACGCGAAATTTTGGTAAGAAGATATAAAATATTTCATTTCGTATTCTACAGAAGAATGCTCTAAAAAGAAGATGCGTTGAAACTGTTTTACTTTATATCACAGAGCTACAAACGTACCATCTGAAGAAATGTTATCACATATCGGAAGATTTCATATTTAATATTTTATTTAAGGTGACCGTCAAACCTATACGAAATTGCAATTCACGAATGTATCTATTTTTCGATACGTGTTTTGACATTTCAGTGCCTAGGAGTCAGAAACTAGCCCCCAAGAGAGTTTTAAAATGTAAAATATTTATATTACATATCGGTACATAAGTTGAAATCAAATAAAAATGTTTTTGCTTTTGAAATCAGCAAAAGGCAATATCGCTTCTCAGTCTTAAATTCTTAAGTCAATGGCACAAAAAATTTATTTTTTTCTAAGCGATTATTTTACTTTCTTTGATCTGAAAATATACGTTATTAGGCTATTTTGTTTTCCTCATATCAATTTGGGTATATCAATTCATTTTGAAATTTGGGATGAAATCGACATTAAATTATTTTTTATTGATTGTTTGGTAAAAATCAGTGCAGAAAAATCTTCGCATATGATAGCT
Source organism: Argiope aurantia (assembly GCA_026543865.1). Classification (NCBI taxonomy): domain Eukaryota; kingdom Metazoa; phylum Arthropoda; class Arachnida; order Araneae; family Araneidae; genus Argiope; species Argiope aurantia. The sequence continues at coordinate 528,246 of JAPMOR010073754.1, read as the reverse complement.
GTAATTCACATTAAGATGAAGTACCAAAAATACATGCAGCTCGGAACGCATATGAAGAAAACGAAATATTTACTGACTGTTTATGGAAAATATACTGTTGGTAACTGTGGCAAAATTTTGAATTCAGATTTTTCGTTGCATTTTTATCCATAAAAATTGCATGTGTTTTTAATTTAAAAAAAGATGAATCAACACTATTTATGTGGAACTTTGAGAAAAGGCATTTTAAAATCAGTCAAAGAAGTAAAAATTATATAACAGTCTAGAAACGAATTCCATTGGCCATGAAATCTGTCATTCACTAGCTATCGCAATTCATTGTTTCTTCTTGCTCTTTAAAGGAACTGGAATACTATATAAGTTACGGTATTGATCTTTAATGCTCAGATTTGTGGTTCGATTCCCAAACAGGCTAAGATGCAAAGATTTGCCAATATTAAAGTTGCAGTTTGAGGCTAATCTTTAAATAGGGATTTAATAATAAAAAGAAGTCTACTAAAAACATTTGTAGTGGCAATTTGATAAATAATCTTGTGTGAAGTAGACACTCAAGCGATCATCAACTCGCAGTAAACAAATCATATATATCATGCCCCAGTGTTTTAATGTCTAATGTTTTTCAAGTGACATAAGCGGCTTGTGCCAAATATTTATGCAAAAACGTGTGCGGGGAGGGGGAGGCATTTCAGCATCGTCAGTGCGCGGTTCGCTGTCTCTAGACAATGTGTAAAAATCTTGTAAACCACAGTTTTTAAGAGGTTTACAAAATGCTGAATGTCTATTATAACTCACTGTCGCAAATTCAAACTGGTTTTGGAAAAAACGTATTTGATGATACGTTTATTTTTTATATTATTTTTACAAAAGCAAACGTATTCTAAGATTTCTTGTCCTCCACATTTTAAGTCACATTTTTAAAAATTTTTAAATCGAATATATTTTTTAATAAGGTGATGATGCTAAGCTATCATGAAAGAATGGTTTTGATTCCCATACATTGTTTTAATCATCTAGTTAAACACAAAAATCCAAAAGTACAATATTTTTATAAAAAAATTATTTAATTCATTCTAATGTTGTTTTACTATTATGGCGTATTTGGAAACAGTATTCTACGCAATAACAATTAATAATAGTTTTTAATATTTATTGAATAATGGTCATTACAAACACACCATCTACATATCTTATTATTATGGATAAATAAATTTAATTTAGCTAAATAACACTATTAAAAAGAAGGCATTTTTATTCGACTTGCAATAGGAACGCATGATTGCCCATTTTTATTGCTCTGTTAATTTTTAACTGATAATATTAGCTTTGAGTATAAAGCATGGCAAGGTATAAGGTGGTGAGCTTTTGTTGGTCGTTGTTGTATATATAAACAAATATTATTATCACAGCTCATACAGAAATTAAAAGAATTTTCACTTTAATTTTTTTTAAGTAACTCCATGGATTGTCGAATGCTGTAAATTAGCAATTTTTGTCATAAACGATAGAATAGGGGAAAATACCGCGTTATTTCTGATCAAAAGTGTAGCTGTTAAATAAAATATACTGTAATGTTTTCATGTATCTAACGACAATTATAACTGATCTTACGTTGTGACCTCTTGTTCTTTTTCTTCTAATATGATAAACAATGTATTTGAAAATTAAGCCTTTGAATTGAAATGACGAGTCCAGATCGACATAAACATTTTCTACAAAACTAACAATGTCTACAAAATGTCAATTCGCCAGAAATTAGAGAGTTGATGTCTTTAATAAAAGTTTTTATTTACGATTTTTTTATGAAATTATACCGTAACCTTCTATATCAATCCCTTTCCTAAAAGCTAAAAAATTAACCTTTTACATTCGGAAAAGTTATTGAATGCAAAATTACTCAGCTAGCACAAGAACACACTTATTGTTATGAAAAAAACTATTTATAATAGTTTTAAGTTGAATTTTTCCGAAAAATTAATCTATATCTTCTTACCATTCTTTACGTATTTTTAAAAAATTAAAATTAAAAATAAATAAATAAAAAGTCAAAATGTTGCATGTCTTGAATGAGGAGTGAAAAGCACCATCCGAGTGCAAAAGGTGAATTTATTTGCCATAATTGTGCTAACTGAAAATAAACTGCAATTTAAGAGGTTAAATAATTGGAATGCCCTTAATGCATAACGCGCGAAAAGGAATTAACTTCGTTTTATAAAAATAAAGAAACATTTTTAATTATATCAGAATTGTAGTTAGTAACAAATTCATAAAGCACGCAATGAAAAATTTATGTCTATCGTTCTTGCATGAAGCAAATGCATGAAATTTTCAACTATCTTCTTCATTGTCCGCGCACGTAGCTCTTGAAAGCATCTTCTGGAATTCTTTCTCCGCTGAACTTTACGTTGTTGCCACTTTGAAGAGATAAGATTCTCATAATTTAGCCATGCCAGATCACGTACTGAAGCGAATAAAGACACGAAGAAGAAATCGGTTTGCATGCATGAATAAAAATTCATTACATTACAGAATAACCAGATTCTCACGCATGGACCATATGGCTTTTATTACTAATACATTTAATATGAATAAGGGTAAGCAGTTTTCGTTATCGTTTTATGCCAAATCGATTGGAAAGGAAGGAAGCATTTCTTTGATGATAATCGAGTTGTTTCGAGTAAATTAGGAATGAACACTTTATAAATACATTCTTATTCATTTTGTTTCTCTTTTCATATTGATTTAAATTTAATTTCTTCACGCTAGATTTCATCAAATTTTCTTCTTAAATATATGTTAAATTTCTATTATCATCCATTTTTATGAAGCGATTATTAACTTCCCGGAAAAGGTTAGAGTGGAGAAGCAGAGAACATTTTTTAATGCTGAAAATGAGTGACGATTAAAAATGGATATTTCTCTAAATGTAATAAATAAGTAATTCTATCAATGGAATAAAAATAATTTGACAAATCGCGTTTCTAAAATAACAATTTTATGATTCATCGTCAAATGATGAAAGTAATTACTTTGTCATATTTTAGCTGTTATTTTACCATTTTTTAAAGTATGAAACTAGAAAACGAAATTAGACAATATTCGAAAAAAAATGAAGGGAAACTTTATTTGTTTATTTCAAAAAAATTATGAAAACATACAAGAAGTTGTGGATCATTCATTATATATTTTAAAGACTATATGTAACAGTGGTATTTTATGTTTTTTATATCAAATAAACTTCGTAAAATATTGCTGAAGAAATTTCCTACTATGGATATATAAAGGGGTGACTGAGTAAAATTACTTACATTAATTTTCATTACTTCCGCAATATATTTCTGGTAAGACATAAAAGCTTTGTTAGCTCAATTAAATAAATCGAATATTTATAAAAAATTTCATTCTTATGAATTCTGAAACAAAAAATCAAAAACGAATATGGTATATGAATAGTTAAATATACAAGCAGAACCATGGAAATTTCAATTACATTTCAAAAACTAATTTAAACCTTAATAACCTGAAACCTATTCACAGTCTACTAGAAAGGACTTTTACTTGTACTTGCAGGATATGAGCCGATACTGGCGCATACTATAAAAGTTATGGGCAATCGTTAAAATTTGTTCCTTGTTAAATAATAGAACTATTATAAGTTTAAAATTATTTAATATATAATATCGAAAGGTTCTGAATGGTAAATGAATTATAATATGGAAGTTTATGTAAAATTTGAGTTTCAGTATTTGAGATTAGATTAATACGAAAATTATTTTATATTTATTTCAAAAACTAGAGGCCTTCTAACCTGCTTCCCTTTTGCTTGCCAACCTCCCTGCAGTTCGATACTGTACGCAATGTTCGTCATTTCCAATTAGCAAGCTTTTAAACTCTACTAGTCCTTCGTTCAATGCTGGAAGCGTGATCTTATCTTTTTATGATGAAAACATACATTGTCGATCGATCTACTTCCGATTCAGAACTGGAAAGCCCCACAATTAGAACATTCTTTGCTCATATCTCCAGTATCAAAATATTGAAACAATTTTTCACATTTTGCTGCCAACTTAGCAGTTTCATAATCAGCTTTTTTTTTTTTTTCAAATTGCCAGATCATTTTTTCCTCATCTGCAGGCAATATTACTATTTAAGAAAGCATTGCGAGGTTAATACGTACATTGCTTAGATATGCAGACGATTGCTATTCAAGAAACATAAAATTTCCATTACTTAAAAAAGGAAATCAAACCAGAAAGCTCTTCATTAGTGTTGCCACAAACAGTTTGTATAAAAGTAGAATTAACAAATATTGTTTTAAACTCATTTGCTGTTAATATGGGGTTAATTAAAGCTTAAATTTAAATCTTTTTGGTACCATTTCACTGTCAAGCCCAATATAAATACTTATTATGACATAATAATAATTTTCATCAAATATTTCAAATAATACTTGCAAAAGAAATCTCAAATGTCATGGGGCAGGTGAGTCGCTATCTTCCAATTTATTTTTGTAGACGTTTTATTTGAGTAAATAACACAACAAACGACTTAATTAATAAATATAAATGCAGTTTTCACCGATAAGATAATAAATGTTGATATGGATACAGTGTAATTTTAATGCAACAGCTAATAATATGCTAAGATTTACGAATTAAGATTTTTTGGAGTCAAATCAATGAATCACATTTTTGTAAGGTGAATTCATGCATTGTTTTTATTTATTAATCGAAAATTAGTTTTGGCTAGAAAGCATGCTATTGCTTGTAGATGCTATGATTCCCAAGTAGCTGACAATATTATATAATATTGTAAAATTTGAAAGATTATATTACATAATAATTAATACAAATAAAATAATTTTAATATCAAAAGACTGTAAAATATTGAAAAGCCGAACATGTTTTATATATCTGTTAAAAACTGGTAATAAGATTTATTCAAAAACAACATTTTTTTTTTAAATAGGCAAACAGATTTTTAAAAATTAACAATTTATTTGTGTGTGTATATGAATGTTAATGTTCTACAGGCATGACCATTTGACCTTAAGCTCTCAAACTTCTTGGCACATATATACTATAGAAAGTACAAATGCGTACTTCGGAGTTATTTTTGGAAATTTTTAATAATTAAAAATTAAAATTTTGGCTTTTTTTGCGATAGCATCAAAATTATTACAGTTACAAAAATAATTTTTACATCACCTCAAAATTCAAAAAAATTATATTTTTAATGATATGAGTTTTTTTTTTCAGATATAAAGTTTTCGATGTTAATAAGTTTTAAAAATATTTTAATCATATTTTCCAACAATTACTTCACGCGAAATAAAAATAAAATTTAATATGCGCATGCGCATTACGTGTACATGGAAAAATTTAGCTTTAATTAGCCTATTACCGTTGAGTTAAAAAAAGCCCAAACTAAAGGATAAAGTTAAATCTTATTGAAAATTAAACTAAAAAAAGAGAAATTTTCAGCATATGTATATTATAAATAAAATAAATATGAAACATGATATTTTCTACAAAGATAAATATAAGAAAATGGTTTCTGTGTACTTGTAAGACATTTATATTATTAATTCAATAATTTTGTTATATTTAAGGGAAACATGGTTTTATATATACAGGACGATCACTATAATCAGGTTCCAACACCTAATTCCTAAACAGTATTAAGCTTATACATCTAAAAGGGAAAATGTTTTAATGAAGTAAAGAAAAATATTTTATGCAGTTTGAAACAACAAATATTCTGATGAATAACGAATTTTATATTTTTATACAGACTCTGGTTCCTATGAATTATATTTAGTAAAATATTCTTTAGAAACTAAAATTTTAAACAAAAAAGAAAGACCCACACTATAGTGACTAAAAATTAGTGAGTTTCATTGAAAATTTGAAAATTGATTTGAAAATTTGAAAATCACAATATAAATATATGATTTTAGACCTCCTCATCGATTGTCTCAAAGAAGGTGTGTCAAACAGCTCCCGCGTTTCCCCCAAAGTTTGATAAGTCTAAAATTATGAAGTTATTCTAAAATAGTGGCATTCAAAATTTCACAGCTTCAACGTCATATTTGAACACAGAAAATAGAAATGTTTCTTTTGATTTAAAAGTTGGATTATCGAAAATATTTCAATGATAATGATTTTTTAGTACACATATTAAGTCTTTGATATTTAAAGATTCATTTTTTGTATCATAATTTTAGAAAAACATACTTGGTTTCAGCAAAAATTTATCTCTCTTAATATTGCTTAAATATTGCACAATACTATTGATATACTATTCACTATCCCTCGCATTCACAATATTGCTTAATATTGCCAACAATATTTTGGTCTATCTTTTTCAATAAGTTGCTTTTATTTTGTATTAATATATAGGCAGCTTCAAAACAAATGTCAGTATTATAACTTTATCTGGTAATCCCACAATGGTACATTAGTGGTGTGGTTCAACTCATTGATTAAAGATAGAAAAGGGGTTATTTTTACAGTAATGAAAGGAATTTAAAAAAATTCAAAACGAGTACCATTAACAGTTGTTGTCATCATCAAATTTTCTTGAACTATAAGTTGATCTATGAAATGAAAACCATGCGGAATTTAGTTGCATTAGGGAATTTATTTGATATCCTAAAACTCGAAATCCCATCAATCTAAAGGAAGTCCCAAAATTAATGCAAGATTTGAATTTGCAACCATTCATGCAATAAAGTGTTGACAACCCTATTAAAAAACCTTTTGAAAGCTGATAGTTTAAGGTTAGTAAAAAATGGAGCCTTACACCCTTTTTTAATTGTTGAACAATATTTCAAAAACAATGAAAGTGGTGGCCACATTTCTAAAATTTGAGAATTGGCCCTCGAGATCTTGTGATTTAACACCAATGTATTTCTTTTTATAGGATTATTTGAAACTAAAGGTTTATGCCAACAAGTGCACAGGTACGTGTGCATGGAAGAAGGAAATTCAATTCTGCATCAACGAAATTCAGCCATATTTCTGTAAACTGATCATGGGAAATTTAGACAAAAGAGTGCGTATGTGTGCAGGCCATTTACCTTAAGTGTTATTCCACACATAATCCTATCCTGTGTATTTTACGATTCAATAAAAGTGTAACAATTTAAAGAAAAAAAGATTTATTTAATCCAAATCTTGCGTTAACGCGTTGTTTTATCGTGTAACGCTCCATTTTTACTAACCTTAAACTATCAACTGTCAAATGTTTTTAATAGGTCTGCCTATAACTTACAGCACGAATGGTGGCAAATTCAAATTCTTGCGTTAATTTTGGAACATGTTTTACATATTCTGTGTTAAAAGATATTATATTTTGTACATAGCTAAAAATAGTTCGCAAAAGTTCCGCACAATCCGTAGAAAAGCGTTTTTCTTTTAAAATATTACATATTTCACAAACTCCTCTCATATTTTGTAAGCAAAAGACACTCTCTTGGAAAGAAATTTTTAAAAAAAGTTGGAGAAAGGCAAGAAAATTTGTCAGCTGCGTCGATAAAACGAAGTTATTCCGCTTGCTTTTAAACTTCTCGACAGTTTTTCGGTATAAAGAAACATTCTCTGGATGTCGTGTTTTATGAATTTTACAGGAAAATATTTTTTTAGAGTGTTTTCTAGAAATTCTCGACCGGAATAAAATTATAAGAGGAAAGAAATTTGAAGTGAGTTCTGAACATGAATAAATACCGATTGCATAACCCCAGGTTACAGAGAACCTCAGTTCATTTAAAGAAACACCGAAAGGGTGGAAACTGGAAGCAGACTAAATGTGGACCGGAGAAGAAGAACTGATTTAAACAACAAGGTAATATACAAGAAGTATTCCTTGTTTCATTTCCTTTCTATTCTTGTGTTGTTGATCTAACTTTTAATTAGAAAGCAATGTTGACGCATCTCCACCAGTAATATTATTCCTACAAAATAAGATAATCTCTTACGTAAGGTTATATCAATAAAAAATAAAGTTATTTTGAATCTGCATCATTTACTTAATTTTTTTTCAAAAACTCAAATAAGGTATGCAATTTTACAAGCTGTATTTTAATTTTCTCATATATAAATATTAAATAACGAATAATGCAAAAAGTAATTATTGAAACACTTGGCATCGAGATTTCGATTTATCTTCATGTTGAGATCATCAATCAATTCAAAAACTATAATGCACAGAATCAAACGGTTTAATATATTATTACAATTAAGAAAATAAATTGGCGAAACATATGATAAAATTTTGCTTACTTATTAGTGCAATATAAGAATTGGTGATATTTCGAATCGCATAACAATTGGTTTTTGCGACAAGTATATCTATTTGTGGTACATTTAGATTTGGAGTCACATTTTTAAAAATCTTGCCGGGGAAGGAATAGGAAAAGGAAACTTTGAATACAAACAAACACAAACTTTTATACAAACTTTTGAACTTAAACGATATGGAAATCGCTAATGTGTAAAATACCTAGTTAAAATGCGGAAACTCTTGATTCCACACTTTAACGAAGCAAATCAGTTAATCTGCGGATCAGCTAGGTTTTCGAGCTTTAACAGTAATATATACATCTGGATGAAATCTGCCTATCGGAAACTTATTTGAAAACCTGCCCTTTTGTACGTGAACCTAACTTAAAAGCACCAATAGCTGGGTGAATGACATTTAATATAATTTTTAAAACACTGTAATTCTAGGTGATATTTTGAGTTAATTTCTTCAAGACGAGTCTCTCCATGTATCTGTGATCTTTATAGATCAAAACTAAATCTAGTATATTAATGGAAAGAAATACAAATTGTGTACTCAGTTCCCTTTACTTTATAAGGATACTAAATACTACATGCACCATATGGTAGGAATATGCGAAAAAATTGAGATAAAAACATCCCACGGGATCGATTTACCATTCCATTCGAAAAAGTGAACGATTCTTTCTTTTTAGGAAAGGATTAAAACTAACAGGGGTAAAAAAAAAAAAAATTAAAAATAAGAATCCAATAATTTTATCTAGAGTAAGATAATTTATCCCTTCCAAAATCCTGTTTTGTTGATTTGTGGCTAAAAACTCTACCCGGGCGATGTATGTCAAGAGTACTCCTAAGAGAAACACTGAAGACATGGAGATTCTATTTTGTTAAACTAAAGCAAGCAGGCATTGGGGTCAGCGGCTCTAATACCTCAAGTATTCAGATTACTTGAAACTTTCCTTCCCTTCGTGGAGATATTATAACAAATATAGAATATATGGGATTAGTAATAAAAATTTACTACCACATTTTGACATCATAAGGAAAATTAGCAAAGTTTTATGCTATAGTTTTTGCCTGCCATACCAAACCTTTTATAATATGCTATCTTCTTTTGTGTGGGCTCATTTGAATAATTAGCATTTGATAATCAATAAATGTTAAAAATTTTACAGAGTAAAAAAAAAATTATTAATGAGAGAAACTTAACATAAAAAAGCATGAAATAACATGCATGAAAATAATGTCTATATGAATCCATTCAAATTTGAATCAAATATTGAATTTCTGGACAATTTTCAGTCATTTTTATTCATTGAAGTCATAAAAAAGTATTACATAATAAAATGTATAAAATTCAATTAAATTAATCAATTTTAACTCTTTTTTTCTTATTTTTTTAATGGGCTAGTGAGAATATTTTGGCTTTAAGTTTAAGTATTGTATATTATATATAATTCTAAAAATGGCATTTTATTTTTGCGAACTAATTATTGCCGTTCGAAATACCAAAAATAAAGGAAAGCTCTAAAACGCATTAGATTTATAATTTTGCAGCAAAACCGAATGTGTCTATATATGCTGTTGAAGAAAAATAATATAAATGAACCTTATTATATACTGAGTAGCTCTTTTCCAGATTTTCCTAAATTATAAATACACTGAGAAGATTTTAATATCATGTTCTTCTATCTTTACTTCGAATTCAATAAAAAATATTGCAGATGCATTCAAGAATGATTTTTCTGTATATGTAATATTACACGAAGAAAATGCTTGCAAATTCATTCATAAAATTTTCTTTCGGCCACCACATTTTAAATTATTCATAAAGATGAGATGATAAGACATTTTGCCTGAAGCCATCAGGAAATGAGTTTTCCATTCGGTTTTATGTTCTCACGCTCAGTTTCTTGTAGAATTAGATTTCTTCTATACGGTAGTTTCATTGACATGTATATTGTAACAGCTGCATTTTCTAGGGCTTATTATATGCAAAAAAGGGCAGCTTCCGAATTCGAAAGTGAGCATTTTTGCTTCATTTTACACTTCCCTTTAAAATGTTAGTGCATGTCAGTTACTAGAGTTATAATGCTTGTTCGAATAGAAACTTTTTCCTTTCTACATCAATAAAAAAATATGATTGCATGGATACTTGAAGGATCAACTATAAGATTTTAGAATAACCGGTTTATTTATTTCTTTTAGTATTGTATTGCTTGATATTACCAGTCTCTTTATTTCTTCTTGATTTTTATTTCATTTATGTATTTCGATCAGTTGTCTTCATTGGTTAATTTTTAATAATTTTTACTACATCTCATTTTGAGATTAGGAATTTTTTTACATATTATATAGATAAATTATAAAGAAAAATCCAGAATTTTTCTTTTTTTACTATCATTCATATAAAAATATTAGTTATTTAACTGAAATTCCAGGTAAATATTTCAATGTTGACATTCATCTTCATATAAATTAGGACTTAAAAGCAAAGAACCCATAAGCTTATTGCATTATCTATTTGAACTCGTCCACGATAGATTTACAAGCTTTCAAAATGAAATTAAAAATAAAATAATTTAAAGATTTTTTATTTGTGATTCAAATTCTGAATGAGAAATAAATTTATCTTTGGCAGTAATAATTAAAATGCTTAATATAAATGGTCAAAAATAAGGACTCAATTCCATTTAAAGGAAAAATTGATTTTACACATATTTTTAAACCTATATAAATTAATAATTTTCTCTAGCATATTAATAATTTTGTTTTCTATCTGATAACTTGCCTTAGATTTTGTTTCAGGTGAAAAAATATTTTATTTCATTTTACTTTTGTTTAAACTTTTTAAAATTTTATCTCTGATACACAATGATAGTTTTTTTTTTAAATTTCGATTGGGCGCCTTTTTTAATAAATAAATTTCTTACATTTTTTTGAAAATATATTCTAAAACCATTTTCAATTGTTAAAGGCTGTTTTCCGTTTTTGCTTATTAAAATACATTGCGAATATTATCCGAGTTCCGTTATTCAAAGCAGCTTACAGTCGTGTCTGTTCAACAGAAAAATGCAAAACTTTATGGATGATTTAATAACAGAAAGAAAAAAAATTAACAAATGAAAAATAAATAATTCCACCTATGGTCATTAGTAGCTTTGTTGTTATAAAAACCCATTGTTCACATGAACTTTTTTTCCCGTGTGGTCTAATTACTGTTATGGAATAAAGATTGCAAACATCTACAAAGAATAAATATTTTTAGTTGCTTGTCATTTGGAATACAAGCAACTAGAGATCTGGCTTAGTTTGCTCATGAGTATAGCATTTTTATTAAAAAAATATTACATAACAGTTGCTTTATGGGAATTTAGTTCGCTGAATGAGATTCGAAAATATCAAATCAACGCTAAGAGATTCGGAAAAATGATGGTGAAATTTGAAGAAACAAGACCAGTATTTGTAAGACGTGTTTCATTGTTGATATTAAATTGTGGAGAACATAACTATATTTTTTAAAAAAAGAGGACAAAAATTTTCAAACTATTTACTAATTTCTGTTACTAGTTTTCTTCAAATGCTAGTTTGTAGATTTTATAGTAGCCATTGAAACACGTCGAGAATAAATAACGGAAGTACTAAGTGTTTTCCCAGCAATGCTTCCTCTGGTGACCATGTTTGAAACTACAGAGAGTAATTATACTTTTAATGTTAAATATCTGAGTGACAGACCTACGCTCGGTAGTTTTTGTTGTCGTTGTAAAATTGTGTTTTTTTAGGAGAAAATATTTAGATGCGAATCACATACTGATTACATGCGAATAATTTTCAATCTCACCTCATCTCACATCCATCAGCGCCATCTCACAAAATTTTGAGATACAAGTAGGTTATCCTCTTCTGATAACAATGCAAGTACCACAAAAATTTACGAGATGGCGGAATATGACATTGTCAACATGAAAACATATAGAAAAAGACTCTAATATTTAGTTATAATTTTTTTAAAATGTAAAATTGCGTTTTTTCAGGAAAGATACCTATATAGATAAACTTAAAAAAGCAAATCTTTATTTAATCGTTAGAGTTGTTTCAGAAATTTTTATTCATTTATACAAAAATTATTCGTTTAAAGTTATAATATAGTACATGCGTAAATTATTATATGATGTAATTTGTGAAAGATAACTATTAATATGCAAATATTTTTTAGAGAATATGTTTTACTACTGAATTGTAATGCATGAGTTTTACTACTGAATTGTAATACTGAGTGAATGCATGCGCATAAGTGACATATATATATTTTTAATTCGATGAAATATTATACATATTTTGGAAAATGCGTATTAATGAAAAAAATTGTAAGCAAAGATAAAACAAAAAACATATTATGTAAATCATATTAAAGAAAAATTTATATTAAAAAAGCAGTAAATAATTTTTGAGGCAATTATTTCAAAACTTATTCGCGAACATAAATTTTACACCTCTTTAGCTTGATTAATATCATTTGCAATTAGTTGCAACTTTCAAGTACTAAAAATTAAAAGTAAAATTATAATTTTAATTAGGTTTAATTACATTAATTTACGAAATAAGGAAAATAAGAATTAGAAACAAGAAGGAAAATAATTTATATGTATGAATAAATGAGCCAATGAAGAGAATAGTCAATGAACCTTTCTCTTAAAAGATTGATCAGATACTATTTGAACACTAATAGCGCTGATAGCACTGATTTGAACACTAATACCACTGATTTGAACACTAATAGCACTTTTTCGGCCTTTTAAATGATTGCTTGAGAGAAATTCTTTGTTTCGGCCTTTTAAATGATTGCTTGAGAGAAATTCTTTGAAAATCAATCATCCCACTTTGAAATATATTGGAATTTGGTTATTTTAAATGTTTTTAATTAGTATTCTTCAATATCTGAATTGCTTAACTACTTCCTAGAATTTTTTTGAGTTTAACGCCAAAATGCTATCGATCATTTTATGTAGGTTAAATTAAAATTAAAACAAAAAAAAAATTGAAATAATATTTATTTCTGAATTGTTTTTTTTTAGTTTTATATAATGTTAGGGAAAAGTAGGATATAAGTGAATAATTTTTAATGCTTTTAATTCATTCGAAAACTAACATCTGGTAATTCATTTAATAAAAGCTTCAATAAAAAGCTTCATTTCTTCAGCATGTTCTTTTTTCGTTAAAAAAATACTGAAGACGGTTGTTAATGTTTGATTATTAATCATATACAGTTTATTAAAATTATGTACTTCATTACTGAAATTTTTATTTTTAAAATTATAACTTTTAAATAATATTTTTTTTAATTTATTGAAATTATTATCAATTTTTTAATTGCATATCATTTATTGAAATTATTAATAAAACAAAATATTTTCATCCATTTTTAGTTAAAAGTTGTCTTGATGTATTAGAACTCAATTTTTATTAAATCAAAGTTTAAGAAAAATTTAATCTCTATTGGAGTATATCAGTTTGAGTTTCCAAAATTCCTAGCTAATTGAACGTTAATTAAATATAAAAAAAATCAAATATTTTTTATAGATAAGATTTAAAATAGGAAAATAAATCAAAATGCTAATGCAGCTACATTTGGGATTACATTGGAACATTTCGTTATCTTTAGAAAACGGCTAGCTCATCATCTTTTGAAAAATAACTGAATGTTTCAGAAAAGTAAAGAATATCAAGTTTGGGAAAGTTAGAAGACCAAAGAAAAGAAACTTCTTAAGAATTAAAAAGAAAGGGTTTTAAACGTGGATTGATAAGAGAATTTTTAGCGAAAGTACCGATAGCTTTGTATTTGCCCTTTAAAACTTTCCCGTCTTTTTGCTTTGAAATGAAATTTAAAGTCTTTTCCTCCCTTTATGACCGATATTTCCATTAGAATAAGCCTAGTCCAAACATATTTTAAAGAATTCTTTAATTTCGATACTTTTGAAAAAAAAACCGCTTAGCAGTACAACTAGTGACCTTATTTCGAAGAATTGCAAGAATTTATTCGTTTTAAAAATAAACTGCAAACGATTTTAATGCAAATGTATTTAATAATTGCAGTTAAAAATATATCAAACTGAAATTTTAAATTCACATTACTCTTATATTATTTATAAAAATTATAGAAATGAATACTAAATGTTTTTAATTTCAAAAGAGAAAGTTTTAATTATATCATTATATTTTTATTATTACGTTTTAAAGTAAAATAAAAATAGAAAATAAACAAATGAAATTAAATTTTAACATATTATTAGCTTGTTTATGCTATTCAAACGGCAAATCATTTCAGCATTTTGTAACTGAATTTTATGTTAATCAGAATATATATACATTTAGCATTTAACAATTGAAACGATTTTTTAGATATGTTTTTACTTAGTAGACAAAATACCTCGTAAAAATCTGAACTCTGTAAAAGACTGAATTCTTTTAATTTTATGTGAAGAATTAGTAAATTCTGCTTAATGTTAAACTTGAAAACCGATTAATCTATATTTTATTAATACAATGTAAATCTATAATACATTTATATTTTACAACTTTGCAGCTTGTCATTTAATGCCTGCACGTGAAATGTTAGATTTCAGACCTGATATGATTTTTGCTTACTTTCGTATAAAAGAATAACTTATAAAATAATTTATATAAGATTGCAAACGTCGTATTTGCAGAATATCAAATTTTGATTTTATTTTTCGTTATTTTTTGTTTCAGTGCTTTTGTTGATGTAGTGTTTATAATGTGCTCCCAATTTATGTCAGTTGAATAAAAAAATTAAGTAGAATGTTTAGATGTGTGATATGCAGGGCAGAAATGTTAGTCAGAAAAATATATGATATTCAGCAGTGTTAATTACCATCAAGTTGTAGAAAAGCGACTTTTTGAATCAATCATTAAAATTATTTGAGTTAGTATGCCATGAAAGTGAAAACAGGAGAATATCCTCAAGATAATCTCTATTGAATACATAACATTTGTTAATGTACACAGCAAGTCTGTCAGTTTCTAAATGACAGTACTTAAGAGAATGACGAGCTTTCGAAATCGAAACCAGCGAAAGTATCTAAAGAAAGAAAATTCTTATCTTGTATTCTGATAGAAAAATGCTCAGTAAAAATAAAGATTAAAAAAAGGAATACATTTCAGCTATTTATAAAGTCAGCGAATGAAATCTATAATAGTTGACTTTAAACATAAAACTTGACTTGAACTATTATAAATTTATTTTTCGGATATTATATCTTATTGATACGAGTCATGACCATATTACCAGTAAATATCTGAAAATAAGATGAGAGAGAAAGATAATGTTGTTTACGAGGTATATGCAAAACAATTCAAACAGAAAAAATCTCTGTTTTGGAAGTGAAATTGGATCTAAAACTTTAGAATTACGTATGCTGCAGTTAAAAT
>JAPMOR010073754.1:471864-512508 GCA_026543865.1 Argiope aurantia | reverse complement strand
GCTTTGCATAGATATTTGATATGCAAGAATACACGAAAATAACTTCATATGCAACATGTAGCAATAGAATATTGATTACAAATTTACGTAATATAATCAGATATTGCAATTTCATAAAATTATTTAGCAAATCGGATTAACCAGAAAACGGTCTAGGAAAAAGTTATTGCTTAGTGATACAATTGTTTAATACTAAGATTTTTTTTGATTAATATCAATGACGAATTGTAGAAAAAGTAATGCTCGAAAACGTTTGTTAAAAAGAATTATCAGCAAGTTTGGGCAAAAGTGACTGTTGGTTTTTATTTCCTGCATTCTTCCAATGAGAGACAATGCACATAACATTGCACAGTTAACGGTAGAAAGATGTTTGCAAATATAATTTTTTTTTCTTTAGAATACAATCAATCAGATTATATAAGAACCAACACATCATAAGAAAAATAAATTGAATGATATTTTATGAAAGCATGCTTAATAAGGTTTTCTATCTTGTACAAACCATGAAAGTGAAGAATGTTACTATAATACGAGGCTTTCGGATAGTGAAATTTTAATAAATTAAAATTATCCGCATTTGTAAAGTTAGTTATTTTCTAACCACTTAAATTTAATCTTAAAAACAGATTTAATTTCTGAGCTCCAAGGGGTTTTGGATTTTCCATGCCTCTCATGATCTAAATTTAATAATTTAAACTATTTAACGATAACCTGTATTATTACATAAAAATCACACGCCTAAACCAAACAGTTGTGTAACACTGTTTCAGCAAAAATATCAGTATTTTATTTTCTGTTTTATTATCGGTATTGAGAGAGTATCATTGCAGTTCTTAGTCATTGTTTAATAAAGAGAATTTTAATAACCAGAAGACGATGCATATTTTATCTAATGATGAAGAAAAAGAATAAAACTTTAAGACACTGATATCCATTTTTTTTTGTTCATCACAAGAAGGCATCCCATATTATATGTATATCTTTCAAGGGCCTATTTAAAATATATGTACATATTTTTAATGTTATAGAAACTAGAGAAATCTTAAATAGCTTCTGCAAATAATATTAATTTTTAAATATTTCCTTGTTTTACGTCATGACAACAGGTTATATGATAAATTTCCTATAGAAACAGATGGTTGCCTATTGTTGAATTGAATGTCATATTTACGAATTTCTAGAAATATGCTTATATTCATTGCACCAGGTTCTGAAAAATAGCTTAATATAAATGATTAAAAAATAAAAAGATATAGATTTATTAATGCTATAGAATCTGCAAATTAATACTGAGTTTTGTTTCCCCTGACTAGCAAATTTTTGTAGAGACTCGAAAATCCAAAATCAAAACTTATTGTTTGATGAATGTTGCTTAATGTTCTTGTATTATAATTTGTATTAAATTGCTATTTAAACAATGAAAAATATCTTAAAATCATATAGCTTTACCACCACAAAAAATCTTACACTCTGCAATAACTATTGATAAGAGTAGACAGAAAAGCAATAGGAATTTCTTTCTAGTTTAACTAGTGATTTTTAAATCAAATGACTTTCAACATGTCTATTAAATAATCTGACTGATCTTCCAAAAGATTCAACATTTTTTGACAAATATTTGAAAAGAACATAAATGTTTAACTAAAGATTGACATTTAAATCAGCTTAATAATAAAAGTCTTCACAGTTTTTTCAGGGGAAATGTTTCGTTTCTAGAGCGTGTTTTATTTGAAAGATATAGATAAAAGAGAAGTTACATTGGACGGAACATTCTCAGTTTTATTTTCTGTCCTGAATTCCAAATGAAGAAAAAGTTTCCGAAGCAAGAATAAATAAATGTTTTATATCTGTATTTCTTCTCCATTTCCGCATAAGGATACTATCACGAATGGTCAAAAAAGATTTCGTATATTAGTCCAGTAGAATTGTGATGAAAAGTATCATAATGAGGAAAAAATAAATAGCAGCTGAAATTTATTGAGTTGGATATCCAAAACAAACTTTGAAGAGAGAGAAAGAGTTAAAGCATTGTTTTTCACTTTTAAATAAAAAAACAATTAATCTGAAAGAAAAAGAACTTAAATTAAAAAGGCATTATAAAAGTCTATAAAAGAGCTGTAGAATTTTATAATAGCGTAATTAGTTTAGAAGTAAATTTTGGAAAAGTTCAAATTTGGAAACTTTAATTTTTGTAAAATTTTAGTCAAACTAAGAATTCCAATTAAGTGCATATTGTATTTTAAAGTAATTTAATAAAAAATTAGTAATAAAAACTTCAGTTTGATATCTGTGATAATTTCTGAAATATTCTATTTTGTTAAAAAAAAATCATGGTCACCGAAAGATGCCTATAAATATTTATTCTATCCATCAGAATTCACGCAATGGAAGACACTCCTAGTGTTAAAATATTATTCTTGGATTTAAAATGATTTTATGTTGCTCAATTTTAAAAAAAGGCAATTATTATTCTGATTTCCCTTCATTTCATTCACTTTTGATCTAATTAATCATAAGAGTTTGATAAGTCATAAGCAGTTATCATTAGCTGCAATTTGCAGCCTATTCTGTAGGTCTGCTTAATACCTGCCCTGCAACTTTTTAATACAAACTTTTCGTCGGATTAATGGCTTTTTATTTAAACACCATAATATATGTTTCAGTATACCTTTTCTTTCTTACTCTGCACCTTATGTGGTGCAAACTTAGAAGCCTGTCTTAGGTATCCAATTAAATAACTTAAAGAAAAAAAATCTCTTAATGTAGATTTTTGAGCTTTTCTTTTAAATTTTAATTAATCAGTAATTCAATGGGATCTTATTTTTGCGATGTATCCCTGAAGTAAAATGTGATTTCTGCACCATTTTTTTCACATTTCTAATTATGATATGAATTTAATGGCCGTAAAATTTTGCACTGGACTTGGATAGTTTTTTTTGGTAATTTTTTCTTGCATAATTCTTATCAATAAATTTTCTTTCTACCATGCAATTCAAATCGTTTTCAATTTTTTTCCTTGAATATTTCCTAGCTTGATTTTCTTTCAGTGTTGAAGGCTGAAGAAATACTGTTAAATATCTACGCAATTTATACGAGGAATCAGAAAGTGAAATTACATTATTGCAAAAGATAACTGCAATTTGAAATAGATTATCCAGACACATGAGTTTTTAATAGTACTATGATGACACAGAATTCGATACCATTAGGGAAGATAATAAACACTACAAAACCAGTTAAAATAACACGGCTTTAAAATCTCTTATTCCTAAGATCATTCCAATTTAGGTTTTTCAGAAAACTGATTATTCGAATGTCTCTTTCAAATATAGGAAAAATTCCATGTTCTCTTGAAATAAGCAAAAATAATAAGTGTTCTTAAGGGGATGATATACAAAAGAGAACCCTGTTTACCATCCATTAAGCACATTCATGCTCGCAGATCTATTGAGAGTTTTTTTGAAAAATTCCCTTTCCTCCTCTAATGAATATGCATGCGTCACGGGAATTCAATTAATCACACATAATGAAAGGAACAAGAAATTTCGCATTGATATCCAGATGTCTCGGGCGTCCTCTGTATCTCCGGTGAACGAGCTTTTGGGACTTTTCAGTATTGATAGAGTTAATGTCTGTTATAATTTGATGCTTAAAAATAGTTTATTGAGGTTATCAGGAGTATCAAAATATGTAAAACGAATTTATTTGAAATTCAACGCAACCAATATTTCTGGAAAACCATATAAGTTTCAAATATAGAGATAGAACTTTCGATGATCACAGTACTTTCGTTTTGAATTCTGTGTATATAAAAAAAGTAAAACAGCAGACATATGTGCAAAGATACATCGAAAGGATATTGACACTGATTAAGAAAAGTATTAAAGCATGAAAATTTAGTTGCTGTCTATTAAACTATTTTTTCTTTGTCATCTAATAATTTCTTCAGTTCCCAAAATAATAATTTGGTATCTAGAATTTAAATCAATCAGAATTTATGTTATCTCTGAAAACCACAAAGAGTAAACCTGAGGAAGAAATTGACTTATTGATTCATTTCTGAGACATATTGATTGAATGCTAAGCGCGTGTGTATTCATTATACGACAGAAATGGATTTCTTCGCTTTCTCGAAGCATTTTCTTCCGAAAAATCAAATGAAAGACCCTCGAAAGATGAAAAGTAGAAATTCAAAATTTCTTCATTTTATGAAAGTCTTCTCTTTCTTAGGAAACTTCCTCTTGATGGATTATTCGAATTGAATATAGAAAGGTGGAACACGTTTATTCAAGAAGCCAGAATGTTCGCGTCCTGCTGATGGATGGCGATGTTTTATGAATTAGTTTCTCGATTTAAAGGCAAAATGAAGATGGATGAAAGCTTATATTGTATGTACATATATAAACTAATTTTTCGCTGAACAGGCTTTATAATTATTGTACCATAGGAATTCGATTCGAATTCCAATGGTACGATTTCGAATTTTTTTCTTCTTATATTTGAACAGTTAAATGAACAAGGTTTAATTCTCTCCATTAATCTATTTATTCTCTAATTACACAAGGACAGTTTACTCTTTGGTTTTGTCTCATGCTTCCTCTGCATTAATTGATAATGAAGGAAGAAGAGAATAATAACAATAAAGAATAAAGAACATAATAATAAAGAATCAAACATAGTTTTTAAAAAAGTCTGAGATTGTAATTCTATGGTGCTTACGAGGTACGATAACAGTTAATGTTAATAGGGTAGAATAGTTGCTTCACAAGAGGTCAAAAGGAACTAGAACTTGTTTCCTAGCTAACTGCTGGGAAATAAGTTCTAGTTTCTTTTGACCTCTTTTTCCCAGCTAACTGTGGGCAGCTGTGGCCTGGTGGTAAGGTCTCGGCTTCGGAACAGGAGGGTTTCAGGTTCGTGACCCGATTCCACCGAAGAACCGCCGTGTAAGGGGGTCTGTTGCATGTTAAATCCATCATGATCAAACGTCCTCCCGCTGGTGTGGAGAGGGAGTGCCAGCTCAGGTGTCGTCCTCGTCATCTGACCGCGTTTCAAAATTACGAGGTCTGTCCCAAAATAGCCCTAGTGTTGCTTCAAACGGAACGTTAATATAACGAAACCAAACCAACCCAGCTAACTGCATGTACAAAGAGAAAAACCATCTATAATAAGTTATAAAATAACAAATTAACATCTAGTTTTTAATTCTTTTATCTCTACGAATCATTTCTATTATAAGTATACTTGTTACTTTCACTTATACGAATATAAAATATTGTTCACGATCTCTAACTCGAGAATTTGATGAACCTCCACGTTTTAGACCTTTCTGAGCTCTATAAACCCTTTTTTATAAAATGTCTGTATGTCTATCTGCCTGTGACAAAGATAACTTAAAAATGCTTTCAGCTAGATGGATGAAATTCAATAGATAGCTTTTAAGCCAAATTTGCAGATTTCTATCAAATTTTGAGCAAACATTATTCAGAGAATATCTGTAGTCTGTCCGGCTATTCGAATATAAGTTAACATAATAACTAAAAATGAAGAAAGCTAGAAGAAAAAAATTCGATACGGATTCACCTATATTGTAGAACACCTTTGAAATTTTGAGACAAATGCAACAATATGTTGAACGTCTGCCTGTCTTTATTTTCAGAAACAAGTTAAACCGATAACTCAAAAAGGCGTTGGCTTAAATATATCAAATTTGGTATGTGATTTTGTGACTACAATTGTAGTTCTGTGACAAATTTTTGTTTCAATCAATTATGAAAAACGCATTAACAATACAAATTCGATTTTTGAATAATATTAACCACCTGCCAAGGATAAATAGCCAAGGATCATATAATATATTTTGGATGGACATAAAATATTTAAATCTAAATCTAATTGTAAAACTCTTAACATTTTCAGAATGAACATCTTTTTAAAAAAGGAAAATTTGAACTTGTGAGATGGAATTTGTAAATGTATCTCCTATTCGAAAGTAGTAACTTCTATATTTTAACACAAAAATTGTGAAATTGTGAAAATTTTTTAATTCCTATTCTTAACTTTTCTGATGGTATTTTTTGAGACAATTGAAAGTATGACACGGAAAAAAAATCGTCGAAAAATGCAATTTGTTTTTCATTTTTGAAATGTTTTCAGAACTACCTGGGGCTGAAAATAAATAAAGTATGTTTGTAATATTCCTATGAAAAGAATGAAATTTAGTATTTCTATTTCGGAAGCAAAATGCTCCTTTAAAAATAAATTAGGTTTCATTTCTTTTATTATGGATGCAGTTGCTCTTATTTGTTTGAATGAAAACGTTTTCAAAACATTACTATTTCCGTTTTGAGACGCATTACTTAAAAAGAGATAACAAATCTAAGAATAATTTTTTCAGCTTAAGTAGTTTGAACATGATTTGTAAAATATTCTTGTGAATTAAATTATACGAAGCAAATTGCATTTTCGTGTAAGAAATTCAATAATTTTGCCGTAAAATTTTCCAAGGAATAATAAGTTCTATATAATTATTTCGAGTAATAAAAGAATAAAAAACTAATAATATTTTCATCTTATAAAAATAATCTGAAATGCCTCATATAAAAAGGAATTGCGAATTTTTATAAATATCACTTTTAATACGTTAAAGTATTATTACTCCAGACTTTGAATCTTAGTTTGGTGTAAAGTTATTACTTGTTTTTAATAGAAAGTTGAGAGTTTTTTTCCTTAAAGTAAATATTTACTTTTAGAATTAAAAAACGGGATACCATTATTTAGACTCTTTCTCTTTGAGGTTATCTTAAGCGATAAGCTATCAACTATAACTTATTAACTTAACAATTAAGCTATCAACTTATATTATAAGCGAGAGTGAGACAAATTAACTACATGTTATTCGATATTTGGCGATTTATCAGGGCTTAGTGATTAAAATAGTTCATAAATGCACATCGATCTAATTTAGATTAGATCTAATCTCTTAAGATTCTAAAACTAATAAGTTTTTTAAAATAATTTTATCAATTTGTTAATTAAGTATTATCATTAAGAGTGAAGAAAAGCGGAAAGAACTCTTTTCGACACCTTTAAGTAAGTAAAAGGGAGGGTAATGGGTGAAAGGGGGATTTCAGGATAACATGCAATAAAGTTGTCATACATTAACATTTTAAAAATATACGTAATAATAAAAAAATGCTTTTTTTATTACGAAATTAATAAAAACCGTTTCGATTTTGAATATTTCTGTAAATATCAAATGTTATGCACCTCACGCAAAATTTGCCATCTCATCTGATTTGGCACATGTTTAAGAAAATGCCCGCTCCTGTAGCAATGCCGTCTTTCAGAAAAATTTAAACAGATTTTTTACAGATAGGTTCTGGATGTTAGCACATCCATTTTTTAAAATTTATTATGCATTTTACCAAAGTAAACAATTGAGCTGAGGTATCATTACGAAGGTAAAAACGTAATTAATTCAAGAATTTATAAACGTTCGTCAAATATTAATAGGAACCTCAATAATGTCTTTCGTCTCATTGATGATAAGAAGGTTTAAAATAACCATTATGATATTGACATGTAACCTTTTTTTAAAAAGCAGCTTTAATCGTTCATTCATTTTTAAAACTCGTTTTAATTTCTATTTCTTTGATTTTATTTCCTCGTCCAACAGCATATTTATGCGAAAATTCTACCAATGAACAAGAAACTTTCTGAAAAATTACAAAGGAGTTCCGATCTATAAACATTTCCAGAAGATACTTTACAGTTTATTAAAAACAATTTCTTGATGTAGAAAAATAAAGCAGCAATTCCACTCTCATAATTTTTATTTATTTATTATATAATATTAACTATTAAACAAATTTATTTATACCTTCTTATTGCACGCTTTTTTTTTTGCTTAAATTTTTTCGTGTTTGTAAAGATGGAATTCTGCAATTAATTTTTTTCTCTCATTTTCTCGCATGCCAAAATTTTATACGCATGTTATCTAAATGATAATTCATTATTTTTTTGTATTTTCAAAACTTAATTGTTCATAATTTAATTGCTGTAAAAAAATTGACTTGATAAATTTGTTCCAATTTGCAGTGGACGTGTGAAAAAATTACTTCAAGGCTTCTCAATATTTAATAATAAAAATTAATAATAAATAATAAAATAATTAATAATAAAAAAGACAAAAACATAACAAATAATGAAAATAAATTCTCTACTTAAGTGCACTAATAAAAGTGCGCTTTCAAAAATTGTTTTTATTAAATTTTTTTGTCCCCTTTTTTACAAAAACTTCAAGCTAATATTGTTCTGCAACTGATAATTCTACGTTTCTGAAAAAGAACTTCTCACCAAATATAGATTACTAAAAGTTGGATTTCAGACTATCCAAGAGTTGAGTATTCTATATAGATCTATTAAATTTTGAGCAGAAACAAGGCTTATCTTTCCTACAAATGGAAAGGATTTATCTCTATAAATGTATGATATTCCCTTCCCCTCGAGCCGGACAAACGGACAAACAGTTCTAGCGATTTTAAGAGGATTAAGTGAAGGGCCTGAAATAGTTCTTAAGAGTCTTTCCTCGCTTTCAGCCGTTCAAATGGATTCGACTTTGAGATCTCCGAAATGGCGACAAATAGCACTTAAAAATAAAAGCCGCACTAAGAAGATTTGAGATCTGTTTTTATTTTACCCACAGAACTTCAAGGGGAAATCTATATTTCTAGTGCAAAATACAAGATGGTCACTAGATCTTTTCTTGATTACAAAAAATATCTTTTTTAATTTGGTATTTGGTTGTTTCGTTATATTTTATAAAATATTCTATATTACCACTTATTTTAGTGAATTCTAATAGTACCTATGGTAGCTCTAAGAATGTTAATTCCAAGAGGACATTCTTGCCAAGTATGTCCAACATTGCGGTTGTAGCATTAGATACATCCTAATTTAGAATGTATCAATATCTTGACCGACGTATCAATATCATCTTAAGCGGCATTTTAAACATTCTGTTCTTGATTGAACCCCAAAGCTGACAATGAACATTAATAGCTGATTTGAATTCTGGGAACAAAGTAACATATTAATTCTTTTTCCTTTGTTAGCACCATTTTTATAACAATAGAATACAAAATCAATATTTCTGTGTTAATCATGTCATCCTTTATAAAAAATGCGTTACTTGAATAATTTAGCTGTCTAATGCAGTAGTTGTATTTGTCTGTAATAGATCAGGAATTCGAAACTGTTATGATCAAAGTATTTACGAATCTATCAATATATTTTTATTAAATTCACAAATGAATCAACAATCGGCTGTATATATTCATTATATATATATATATTAATCATTTAGATTAAGTAGCATAAACTATTTTTTTACACGAAATTCCTTGTAAGATTCATTTAAGGCCTTTTGTTAATCCACAAAGAGTGATTTCTCTCACTGAAGATTTTAATTATTTAAATACAATTCCAAATTACACAGGAAGAATATGGCACAAACATGAAATTGTTTCAAAAATGTTTGAACATAATTTCTCATTAACATAATTATGTACATAGCAAGTGTACATAATTTCTCAGTAAAACGTAGTAGAATGTCTATTAAAATTGGAGTATAATAGCGAAATAAATAAATGTAATAATAACTTAACAGATGTAATTCTCCGTTTTTTGCTGACGTTTTTGAGATCTAAGAAGTTTTTAGTCTTCTATTCTGAGTTTTGTGCATTATTTTTAAATTTAAGGGACTTTTGGTTTTACTACCCGAGTTCCGATATGTTTTAAATATTTAATTCTCTTCAATTTTCATTAAAACATCAATAATTTATTGAAGTTTATTCTTGATGAAAGACTATTTCCGTCTTACTTTCATTATATTATATAAACCCAAGGGCTGATAACATATAAAACCACATAATAGAGTTGGTCTTGAACTGTTTGACTCGAAATTCTAGTTCCAGTAGTCTTCTGAAAGGTTGTTGCATTAGTCTTCATAATGAGATTTATTCTAGCAATTATGTTAAATACCGATCCTCATTTTATGTTGTTGCAAGTGTACAACTTTGTTTCAATCTTCGTCGCGTATTTCTAATTTCCAAAAAACAATTACATAGGCTGGAAATGTCACTTTGTATGTATCTGTTACAACAGACTGAGTTTGACTGGCCTCTAAGAGATCAATGATCCTCCAGGCTACCGATTCAGTGAAGTCATGTTGCCGAGATACGATACTGTTACAAGGCTGTAATTTTGCTTCACAGCTCGAATAGTGTCATCATAAGAAAGACCGTTTTACAGTCATCTATATTGAATGGTCAGATGCCGGAGCTTGACGACATACTTGGCAACCATTTGGCGACGAATTTGACGAATTTGGCGATAAGATGGATAATGCTTGAAACTTCGAGAATTTTGTCGATTCTTTCATTAGAAACCGAGATACGCCTGATAGGTCTAGAAGATTCTAGGCCTCGCGGTAACTATAAAAGGCCGGCACTCTCAAACTGTGGTGTCGTCGAGAATCGTCGTCATGAATTATAGTTGGAGTCGCCGGCAAGTAACGAGTCTGCGAGAGGATAGCGAAGCAACAGCGGAGTGCCAGCGTTGCGTGGAGAGAGTTTTGAACTTCTGTGTGTCTAATTTTATTGTCTACTGTGAAAGCAGCTTCGTATCTTTTGTGTAGTAGCCAGTTGTGAGAAGTAATGAGTCGGCAGTTAAAGAGAGAAGAGACAGTGGGAAGTTCAACTGTTGGAGAGACCGTAGAAAGAAGCTCCGAGGATCCCCTCTCCTGCTGTATTCTGTCTAGAAGCTTCGTGTGCTGTGGACGATTACTACTTGCGGGCTACTGTCTGCTGTTGTGTGCTGCTGTGTGCTGTCCTGCGTTCGTCAACGTGTCATTGTGTTCTCATACTATACATCCACTATCAAAATAACCCGGTGGTGAGGAAAATCCGTAGCAATACGATCTACGAATACGATAGTATTTAGATATAAACATTCAACGTTTGGCAATTATTTTTAATCTACTCAGAAGAAATATTATAGATTGCTTTTCCCCCCTTATCTAGAACGAGCAGTTCCATATGTCACAAAAAAATGCATGTTCTCAACTTTGCAAACGTTATAGTTTTCCTTTTTAACTCTTCTGTTTTGTTTTTGTTAAAGTTGTATACATATTTGTTTCATACCAAACTCACAATACAATTGTTTTGATCAAAGTAATATTATATATATTTTAAGCAACACTTAAAATAAGATCAGCCAATGCAAGATGCTTTTAATCCTGTTATTAGTAAATTCACCTAGAATTCAGATTTTCTCACGTGAAATCTTCCATTTCAGAATTTTTTCTCGTTTCAGAGTTCAACAACCTTTCTTATTTATCTACAAACAACTGTTCTTATTTCAAAAATTCATGAACCCTTTATACTTGGAAATGTAATTAAAATGCATAATTACTGGCTTGAACATAGAAGCTCATCCTATTGTTGAAAAAAGTAAAATACGATGTATATGTTAATTTTTAAAAAGTCATTCAGCCTTTGTCTAACAAATCTGAATATTATATATATCTATATGAGATAGAGAGAGAGTTGCTTGAGTTGCAACACAATAAATGGCGACCGCGAGGGTTAAAGTATTATAGGGTTCAGTAAAAGATTGCTTTTTCCTTTTTAATACTTCAACTAGAAATAGATACTCTTTGCTTTGTTTCAAATTTAAAAATACTCATTTTTTTGTATAAATATTAATAAAAAGAAGATCAAAACACTGGATATCCACTTATTATTATTGTTAAAATATTAAATCTAAATTTTTTCTGAATTTATTTTTTATACTTATTTTTATTTTTTCTAGAAATTCCAACATCGGAAGATTCATCACAATTTCAGAAAAATACTAGCATTTTATTACATTACTCATAAGTTTTGGAATAGACAAAGTCAATTTTAAGCTTTCCATAAGATAGATTTTTTTAAAAGTGAAATCACCACCTAGGTGACAACTATTATTTAATAACAGCACTGCTTAGTGGATACTTGATTTATACTTTTTCAAGAAAGCATTTAGTAAAGAACATTTTTGTTTTAGGAATGATTTGTCACTGATTGACAGAAGATCAAATATTTAGAAATGAAAGTCGCTCGAAATTAAAACCACTGAAACAGTTAATCTACTTTAAATAAGAGACCCTTTTGCAAGTAAAAATATAATGGGAATTTTTTTTCAGATCACCGAATCATTAATAATGAATTTAAGAATTCTTTTTGTGATATCTGTTGTATTAAAGTCTTGTTTATTAAAATAGAGTTTTGCATAAAAGTCATACACAGAGCTAAAATATAAACGAACAAATACATTTGACTTCCTAAAAAAATGCAAAATTTCATTCCAAAAAGGAAAAAAACTTTGTAGAAAGAATATCAATAATATTATAAAATATTTTTCTTGAACGAATAGAAAAATATATATTTATTTTTTAGATTTAGGAATTCAAAACAAAACGCAAAAGCTAGCTTCATTATGATGTCAATGACTTTGTGCCGAGAATGAGATTTTTTACATTATGAATAATTTCCACATTTAATTCTGAATTCCTTTGATTCATCAAATTTGAAATTTTCATTCCATTTTGTAAAAAAGATTCTAGGTTTTCGTATATAGATTAAAGGTGGAAAATCAAGTTCGATATTTTTAGCGTGAAAATTGTCGCTTCTTATTAAAAAATGAAACCCTACTTTTGCATGGATTTTGCAAATTTATTCAATGAAACCACAGCTTATTTATAATATCTTTCTTCAAGGAAAAAATTATAAATAAGGATTAAATGAAATGAAGGAATGTTTTTCTTAATATAAATGTAATATATAATCTTTCTTAGAGCACTTGTTTCTCAATAATGACTTTTCTTATTTTCTTTGCAAACTAACCACCTAAGGCTAAGTGTAATTAAAAACAGAGTTCATGGACAGTTTATCCTCTACCCATCGAATTAATTTTCCGATTGAGGTTATTCATTTAATACATGGACTTGAATTTCTCCGAAAAATTAATCAACAACTTAACACAATTGTATGTGTTTATTTTTTAGATTAATAAGATGTTTATTAAAGCATCTTTTTACCACTTTTTAGGTATTTTCATTTATTTATTTAAATTTAGTTATTAAAATGGGAAATTGATGCACCGTCTTGAATGATACTTGAAAGAAGACATCCGAGTGCAAAGGGTTAAATTTTTAATGTTACTATAATAGAAGGGTACTTACTTAATTGGGAGGCTTTATTTACAATATAAACCAATCGAGGGTAAATTTTAAATGCTCAACAGTTTTAGCGTCTATCAAAATTTGAAACAAACATATATTGTTAGGAAATATTGATCATCATAAGAAAGTTTACATTTCTTGCAAATTTGTAATATTGCTTTCTTGAACATGAAGTGCCTAATGCCTGATATAGAGATGATTACTGATATAGAGATGGCCTTTGAATAGTCAGTTATCCTCGGCCTTTATGACATGAAAACGAATTTGGAAACATCGGCGAAAAAATTGAATGATCCAGAATATTCCAAAGCATGGATGATTCCATTATAATCTGAGTTCCGTCATTTTTTTTAGAACATTCGACCATTCAAACATTCAGAGAGTCTATAAATACCCGAGAAACGAAGGCGGTAACAGTAGTTGAGTCAAGGGACTTGATAAAGCAGTTATCAATTGAGCTCAAGCAAGTTGCAGTTGTTTAATTATTTGTACCTTGTTTGTTGTTGATTTCTGCATGTATCGTTTTGCATGCTTTTCGTTCATTTTTTTTCCTTACCTGCGTCTCATGTTTTCGAATGGATTAAAGCGTCATTAATTGTTACTCAACTTTCTGGGCTTTTTCACTGTACACCATCCAATTGGAATTTGTATTTTTAAATTAAAATTAGAAGCAGTAAGTGTTTTAGGCTATATAAGGGCCCATAGTTAGTAATAATAGTGTTCGTTATAGTAATAATGTTCTTCATTTATCTTTTTTAAATTATCTTGTAAATAAACATTGCATGTTCAGAAAGATAAAAGAAATTTCTTTGTGAATTTCAGTACAGTTTTAAAAGCTTAAAAATTAAAATCTCTACCAAAATTGTTTTATAAATCGATTTCAGTTTATCAAATTTGTTTAACATAGTGATTCATATAATATTAGAATTTATTATGAATACGTTAAAACAAAAGATTTTGCGATTTTTATTATTGTGAATGATCCTACAGGAAACAAATTTAGTTTCAATAGAATAAACATAATTTGAAAGGATGCACAACTGACACACACAACAGATAGTTTATTTAAACTAACTTTTAATGACTTAATTGATTTAGTTGTATTTGAAAATATCAGTCTAGTCTTATCTTTCAACGAATCCTTTTAGGATAATAATATTTTAGTTTTCTCTACTAACCATTTTTAGAGACTACCGGTTTCACTATGGGAATATTGTGCACCCCTCAATAATGCATTTTTAAGCATAAAATTGTGACAGACATTAAAAAGGCACCTCATTTTAAAAACCGTGCATCTATTTGGTTTACCGTGTAAATGACTAATATTAAAAACTATTTATATTATACCTAAAAGTTTTTAAAGATAAAAAAAAGTGCTGCAATTAAAAATTTGATCAAAAAATTAAAAATTTGATTTTTTTTGAAACAGTGATTTATTTTATAGAAATAATTATGCAAAAATTCATTTTCAAAATTAAGAAAACTGCATGGCAATAAAATTAGTTCTAATAAGATGTTTTGTTTTTGTTTTTAGTTTGAAAAGATGCAAAAATTTTGTACGTTTTAGCAAAAAAGCTAAAATATGGATTTATTTTTAACTATAAACATTTTTTTAAAAAATCGCCCAGAAATGCCCATTTTCATGCCCAAAATAAATTTTAGAGTTATTTGAGCCGAGTTTAATAGTCAGGTCTATAATCCCATACATTCATTTTCTTTTATTATGAATAGATATAAAAATGTTTCTCTAGCGAATATTATTTTTGAGCTTGGATTTCTTATTAATATAAGATTCTCATGTATATTTAGCATAATTTCGATCTTCATAACGATAGTTCACTAATGCAGAATGTTCGGAAAAGAGCTGACAGTTTTAAAACTAGCTTAGTAATCAAATTTTGACAATCATTTAAATGATCTTTTCTAGATAGTAATAGGTAATATAAGAAAGATGGATTCGCACAGTTTCTTTCAATATCACCAAATTTCTTTAATAATTGGTCTAAATAATAAATATGACTTTTTAAAATATTTAGAAAAACCTGGGATGCAAGCTAATGTGACGCTGCATCAGAGTGTCTAGGTTTTAAAAGAACATTTTTTGAATTGTGTCATTGTATTCTATTGTTAACATATGCTATTTTCAAAATATATATTTGGTTACCTTAAATTCCGGATCTCAATTCTTTCGATTTCTCTCTACGACGATACTTGAATTATGCAATATATCGACAAAATTCTATGATCGTTTTGTAATTTTGCACTTCATTTGCGACAAAACTTAAACAATGATGTTGAACATTTAAAAGCATTAACGTAGTTAATAGCCAATAATTTATCTAATGATTAACAGCTTTTGAAATAATTAGGGTTTTACATCAAATTGAAAAAAGACAATTTGTTAACATAATTCATCAATATCCACCAGAAACAAATTTTTAAGTTAACAGTGCGATTATTGAATTATCGTTTATTTTTTCCTTGTTGTCACTTTGCATGTAAAAAGTCTAAAAAATGTATATAATTTTAGAAAAGCAATTTTTTTGCAAGAACCTTATAGACATTCTTATATTTAAAGTGATTAGAATGATTTCAAAATAAGAGTTGAGTAAGAGGAAAAACAAAAATTATCGATCTGCAGAGATTGTATACACAAGAAAAACTCGAGTTTACCAGAAGTTATAGTTTATTTCTCTCATTTTTAAAAGTGCCCTAAGGAATGAGTACAAATGCAAGTGAAAATTCTTCTTTAACAATTAAAACATATAATCCAAACAGTGAAAAACTTTCGCTAAGAGATAATTGGATCATTGCCCTTACGAATTTCATATTTTATTCCATAAACTGAGCTAACAAAAGTATGACTGGAAAAATGTGAGAAAATTCCTTATCATTGGTAATTAATCAAAAAAGCAACCTGCATAAGAATAGTTATTAAGACTAGAACCGATATATACCTTCCGCAGCATTTAAACTCTTTTTTTTGTGGTTTCCACTGCATGATAAAAACGTTATGCCAGGTTAATAAAAAATATTTCTATTTTCATCTTTATTTTTTGTAATAATGGCTAAAATTTGGAATTCCATTCAAAAATATGCAAACATTTTTCAGTATTAATCACATAAGTTTGTTGTCATTGCGATATATCGAAGCATGCGATTAAAATTTATAAATCTAAATAGAATTTTATGGAAAAGATATTTCAAGAAATTTATTTAAAGAAATGGCTACACCATGGCCATTTTATGGCTACGCTATATTATCAAACTATATATAAAGTTTGAACATAATTTTTCATATAACGATTTTGAGTATGGCGTTGTTGTAATGAATTAATATATTAGTATCGTATGTTATCAGAAAAAGTATAACAAGTGGAACAATATTTCAGTGTTAAATTATGCATTAAGTATTAATTTTGTCTTGTTTGGTTTGTATTCATTATAAGAGATTTGGCTTTCATATCTTCTAGAAATAAAAAAATTTTGTATATACAATTTGCAATGTTGTAAAACGTATTCATGTTTGGTCCATGCTAAAAATATTTTTGAACTGAAGATTAAGAAAAATGAAATGCTTTTTCTTTTTTCAATTTGAGCTGTTTTTCGTATTTAATAAAGATTTTAGATTTGAAAAGTACTTCAGATTATTTCTGATTTTATTCTAGTCGATGTATTTTTTAATAGGCTTGAATGTTGTCACAAATTTAAATATTCCCTCACACCCATTCATTATCCATATGTTTTAATTTCTTAAAACTGTTATATAACATAGCGAAATTTTTGTGGTGAAATACAGAAACACTAATATGAGAAAGACATTTTTAAAATCTGTACTTTTATTCTTTTGAATGATACTTAACAATTATTTGCTTCATAATCACGTTACTGTTGTAAGAAATATCTTTTTCTTGAATGTACTATATTTTTTTTATTGATGGTAAAAGATTGATCTTTCGTTAATGCTATGATCTTGGAAAACAAAACTAACTCATCCATTTTATGTAGTCAATTTGATCCCATTATTCAACTAGATAAATTTTTCATCTCGATGCTGTGAACGATTGCCTTGTTTTATTTGGGAGCAGATATTTTTTATGCTTAAACACGGAGTTCTCTTTATACGCAGATAAGCACGAGGATATTATGTTAATGTAAGCACTAAGATAAGAGTTACTAGGGTAATTAGACTGTAATCAACCTCGTTCATTTTAAAAAATCTTTGTCTTGCTTTTAAATTAGCTAAAGGCTTGAAATAGGTTTTCTCTGTTTCAATAAAATCTTCTAAACGCTATATATACTGTTACATAAGTCGTTATAAGGATGATCATAGTTTTAAATTGTGGCAACGATTCAAAAACTTACTTTGCAAGCAAATTGTTATAGTATGTTTAAAACTGAATTGTACCTCTATACCTCTCAAAAGGAATATTTATTTGAGGGGAAGGTAAGCAAAACGATATGTTCTGATTCTGTCTTTTCTTTGGGAAGAATAGACGGATTTTAAGATTATGTAGAGGTCAATATTTATATTTAATACCATTACGTGAACTATAATAACTAATATTCTATATTCACATTACATAATTAGAAAAACGTTTTTTATATAAAACCATTTTTTGATACTGTATTAGAGGAATTCTAATATCTAATCTCTTAGTAAATTAATTCAGAAATCGGTTTGAAACCTATAAAAATTCTGTCGTTTAATTCAGAAGCGTTTTTATCAATGCGGAGATTTTTATGAATGCTTTAAAATATTTTAAAACGTTTTCCACGTAGAGTTGTAAAATGTATTAATTTGCCGAAGAGTCTGATAACAGGCATCCAGAAATTTGATAAGACGTTTTATTATTTGAAATATATATATCTGCAGTTAGGCAATCCCATCCCAATTTCTTTCTCTGTGATGTTCGCGCATATATCCTTTCAAAGTTTTCAAGAATGTTAAAGCAGCTTGCTGATAATTTTTAATGCATTGAATATTTGAAAATATTAGCGTTTGCGATACCGAAATCGTGTACAAAACACTATACATGTACATTAACTGTTAATAGAATTATAAATTTTAAATCATATATTACTTTTACGGTCATTGCAATTTGTAAATAAGCAATCCTATTAAGAAGAAGAGTTTTAGTAAGATATTAAAATTAGACCATTAGATGTACAGGTCGGTTATAATTAAACTCCCCTATAAACAGCATCCTATAACGGAAACGGGTGAACGGATTGCAACGAAATTTGGTACATAGACTATACACGAGATACGCTAACGGAATTTCGAGAAAAAAATAATTCCAAAATGTCCATCAGACGACGCCTCTTCCGGAAAAACATTAAATGTAACGCAATAAATGAACAAAACGGAATACAGAAACAATATCAACATTTATTAACTAATTTCTAAGTGGTCACCTTGTCATCCAAACACACTAAATAAAAGTAAGAAAAAAATAACAGTACGCTATTTGAAAAAAAAAACAGTTTTTAGAAATGAACTGTTTAGGACAAAATTGCGCAAGAGGAGCAGCTGTTAATTGTGTCCAGGATGATGTAGGGAAAGGTGCTCCATGCGACTGCCCTCATTCACCTGCAAAATTTCAAGTCGATGGACAGTGTGTTCAACAGCAAATCTTAAATGATTATTTGCGATGCTTCTCACATGAAGCGTTATAAAGCTTTTTAAGTCATTCAACATCGCAGCACCTCCACGATACACCAGACTTTTTAAGTGGCCTCATAACCAGAAATCGCATGGATTTACATCTGTGAACGTGGTGGCCATGGATTACGAAACAAGAGACTACTAACACGTTCGTCTATGAAGTGTTGGAGCAATAGAGCCTTCATGGACCCATGGATATATGGGGGCATACCATCCTGCATGAAAATAGTCGATATAAGGACCTGCCTTTGCTGAGTAGCGGTGCAACAAACGCCTGCAGCATGTTATCGTACTGACGGCCCGTAGCGCAACATGTGAAAGGACCACATGCAGTTATTTTCTCAAAGAAGAATGACCAAAGGATGAATATTGCCGTGAATCTACACTAGACAGTAACCTTTCAGGAATGTAGGGGAATTTCAGTGAGCATCTGAGGATTTTCCTTAGCCCAAATGCGGCAATTTTGAGTGTTGACTGACCCTTTGAAATAGAAATGAGCCGCGTCGCTCCACAGAATATTCCAAGGTCATGATAGATCAAGAGTCATTCTGTTGAGAAAACTGACTGCGAATGAGAGACGTTATGGCTTGTCCCTATCAAGCAGATCTTGGGTATGGTGGATCTTGTATGGGAAGTAATGCATTACGTTTCTAAGCACTTTTCGGACGGTGTTGTAAAAATACCCTGCCTGTTTAAAAACTGCTTGTGCACTACTGCCCCAAAACTCTGATGTCTGTGCGACAACAGCTGTTCTTGACGGCATCAAGAAGTATCGGTGTGACAGGTTTACGGCCACTTCCAATTTTAACTCCTAATGCCCTTGTAGCTTCAGATCTATTAATCATAGCCACTATACCTTTAGCAGACAATGGCCCACGCAGTAGGTTCTTTAAGTGACAAAATTCACGAACTGCAGCAGATGCCTTCTCCTTTTTCCCATAAAACAGCTTCACGCGTGTTCAACTAAAGTTATTATCATTATTACAGCCGGAAACATTGACATTAAACTTGACAACGTCTGCAGACATTTCATATTTTAATCTGTTTTGCACAAAGCTTACTCTTCTTTGCAAGCAGGCAAATCTCGATATTTTTTCCCCCTAGAACTGATAACTTTTCCAGGTTTTACATTGTATTACTCATAATTCTTGTTCTGGGTTGTTAATATTGTTTCTGTATTCCATTTTTGTCGCTTATTGTCTTAAATTTAATGTTTTCCCGGTAAAGGCGCAATCTGGTGGAGATTTTGGAACTAGTTTTTTTTCCCGAAATTCCGTGAGCGCATTTCGTGTATAGTCTATATACCGAATTTCGTTGCCACCCGTTCACCCGTTTGCATTATAGGATGCTGTTTATAGGGGAAGTTTAATTATAACCACCCTGTAGAGCACCGAAATTTACTAAAGAGATATTTTGGAGAGAGAGAATGGGTTTTTCTAGTGATCGTTTGGAATTTTAATTAAAAACTTCTTAAAATGTTAATTTTTTCTCAATAACTTTGGTAGAACCTTTACATAAATGCCCTTTTTGTAGTGTTAAAAAATCTTTTCTGTAATATTAAATTGTTTCTTGCAAATTTTTTCCGATTTTCATTATTTTTCAAATAGATTTTGTACAAATTCATTTCGCTGCTGTAATGAAACTCCACTTTTTCTACCATTATTGACGATTAAAATATAAATATTCCGCTTATTTCTCCATACTGAAAAAGTATGTTCAAAAGATGCCTTTTTTATGAATCTTTTAAAAATTTTTTTACATTAACGGAATTTTAAGGCTTACAGGTTTAATTTCAGAAGTAATGGCGAAAACATTTCAAAGTCCGTTCATTCGTTCATTTTTGAAAATTGCTCATCTCTACTGTAATAAATTGGAGGCATAAATGCCTTTTTTAGTTTTAAAACTGCTTTCTTGTTTACAGATATTATTGAAATAATAAAGTGTCTATGAAACTAATATTTAAGTACATTATGAAATATTCTGCAACACACAAAATTTGAATTCTAAATTTAATCGTTGTTTTCTTTCAAGACATACTTCTGAACACAGACAAATCAAAATTTTTTTGCTTCATTTATAGCATTTTTTTCTCTCATTTTGAAATACACACTTATTTTTAACCCTTTTTTGCATGATTTTCTTTTTTTGTGTGTGAAATAAATCAGGGCGATATTATTCATGCTCTAGTTTAAAGGGAAAATGTTCAAAAATTTCTAGTATAAATATATAATATAAAATAATTAAAAAAAACAGTATGCTGAAAATATCCATCATCATGCAAATTTACATGTTAATCTCAGTACAAGAATGTCAGTATCCCTCTCTTCTAAATTTCTTCATTAATTATCTCTTTTATTAGCAAAAAAAAAAAAAAATTCAGATTAGTTATAAAAAATATTCAAGAAATTACACATTTCTTCCAACCACAACAAACAGCGGAATGACAAGCTCTAACCCTTTATAATGATTGTGGCATTTTATTTTTTTGACAGATATGTTCTTTATTAAGCAATAGTCGTGAAAAAAGTTACCTGCAACAACCAATTTACATTATACGTATTTTGATTATAATTTTTTGTTCACTAAATGCTATTATGGAAGTTTCCATCATCATGTAAAGGGTTAAAGATTAAAAAATAAGTTTTCGGACCACCTTAAAACAAAACCCTGCTTATCCGAGAACAAGATATGTTCTTTCTAGACATTTGAAGAATTGGAGCTCCTTTTTCTAATAAAAAAGATGCAGCGAATGTAGGAAAGATTTGATGCTCGGATGGCAGTAATGCATTTAGTATATTGGTTGGCAAATTGAAATTGCGAGATTTTTCTACAGCGATGTATATAATTTCAAAGCTAATGGGAGAAGAAAGTGTGCGTTGGAGGGTACGAATTTTTTTCCTCCATAAATCGATTACCCCTTCCAGTAAAATGGCAAGTATAGTTCGACATCGAATTTTCAAACCAAACAGCACGATGACGAGCTACACTCGTCATGCGACTAAAGTTAATATTGAATATGATAATAAATTTGGTTTAAAACTCTAAGTGTTTTGAATATGGCAGCACTTTTGTTACTTATATTAATAGCATAAATCACCATAACATATTGCTCAACGTTAGAATTTCTTGATGTAAATCACGACTAAAGTTTTGTCCGTCAGTGGGATTTCATTCTTATAAACATTTAGTGTAAACATCGGCCAGGCCAATATATATATTTACTAAAAGAACTTGAAATTCCATGAAGACGTGGTATGATGCCAGGATACACTAGAGAAAGAAAAGGTGTCGAATTTATGTCATTAAAAGCCGAAAAATAATAGAAGAGAGATCAGCTAAATTCAATGAATCTTTAAAAGGTAGTACTTATTTGGGGAAAACGAAAGCAGAAACATTGGATATTAATCCACTGCTTGAAACTCCCCCAGCGACATGCAAGATAAATCAAAAAACAAAAAAGTGAAATATCTAGTTTAGAAATTCCTACCGAATCGGCAGAGGATGAGAATAGTGACTCATCAATTCTATACCATAGCGTAACTTCGTGTCAGAGAGACGCCGCTATGGGGGATGAAATCGAAACACCAGATGTTGAATCAAGTAGTAATTATATCGTAAATGGGATCCCAGTTAGACGTTCGGAAAGGCTCAAATCTAAACAAATGTCAGCTAATGTAGCTCATGACATTCTAAATACATATTTAGAGGCAAAAAAAGGTGCCGATTGGAAGATCTGGTAAATAGCAATAAAAACTAATTGGATTCGTTAAATAAACACGAAGTTTGGGGAATAGTAAACAAGCTGCTAAAACAAAAAATAATAAAAAGCAAATGATATATTCTTTAAAACGAGACAACTCTGGTGAAAAAAAATACAAAGCGAGACTTGTAGCTGTAAGTTTTAATCAAATAAAAAAAATAAAGATTATTCCGTTGTAAACATTGAATCTTTCAGAATGTTAGTTGCACTTGCATCTAAAGTTCTTTGATGTTAAAACTGTATATTTATATAGTGATATTGAAGAAACTGTATGTTACCTCCACCTGGTTATGAAAAATTAATTGAATAATGAAAATTAATTGAGATGAAAAAGTTTTTAAGTCGCGAAAGAGTATTTATGGCTTACCACAATCTGGTAGAAATTGGTATACGACTATAAAAGTTAAGTTAGAAAAATTTGGATTGATGCAAATGGCTTCTGAATATTGTGTGTTCATTAAAACTTTTGATAAAAATATTTTTATATTATAGATGATTTAACAATTTTTTTTAATAATGATTAAATGCATCAAGAGATTATAAATATCATCAAAAGCATATTTGAAGTGCTTGAGAACAAAACCAGTAAGTTTTTATGTATATAAATTGTTAAACATGAAAATAATATTAGTTTGTGTCAGTCTGAATATATGGAATCATTATTGGTTAAACAATCTAGAAAAATGTGAAAGTGTTAAAACTCCAATTGTAAAAGGAGAAGATAAGAGTTTTCCTTCCACAAACTAACTGATGGACATCACGATGTATCAAGAATTAGTTGGTGAACTTTTATATTTAGCTAATAGAACGCAGGCCTGATTTATCATTTGTAACAACATATTTGTCACAATTTAATCATAAGTCAGAAAAAAGGACTATAATTTGATTAAAAGAGCACGAAGATATTTAATGGGTTCAAAAGATAAATTGTTTTATGACAGTAAATTTGGTTTTCTTAATGTAAGTTCTGATGTTAGTTGGGGGAATGCAGAAAATGGCAAGTCATTCTTTGAGGGTGTAATTTTATTAAGTAATTCATTAATTTCATGGAAATGTCATAAACAAAAAAGTGTCAGTCTGTCAATATGTGAAGTTCAGTTATTTGCTATTTCTGAAATATGTAAAGACCTTATTTGGACTGTAAATTTATTAACAAGCAACAATTCAGGGGATTAAGTGCACCAGATCTTCAAATAAATCAAGACATATAAACTTACGTTTTCATTTTGTGAAAGATTTGTTGGAAGATAATGTAATTAAATTAGAATATGTTCAAACAGAAAGGTTTATTGCAGATTTTCTTACAAAAGCTGTAAGTGAAGAAAAGCTAAAATATTCTATGAAAAATATTTCGTTAATTTCTTAATTTTTGTATTGTGTGTACTTAATTTTTATGTGTATTATTATAAATATTTGAAAAATATCACACGCAGGAAAGGTGTGTTGGGATGAAGCGAGTGGACTATTTTTCTCATGTAGGAATATCTGCGATTATGCTTTTGTCTTCGTTCCGGTGCATTCCTCCCGCGAACTGCTTAACATGATGCTGTATGCGTAATCATCAACCTGTGTTATTTTCTTTTCT
This sequence comes from Argiope aurantia, assembly GCA_026543865.1. Lineage (NCBI taxonomy): Eukaryota > Metazoa > Arthropoda > Arachnida > Araneae > Araneidae > Argiope > Argiope aurantia. The sequence continues at coordinate 488,213 of JAPMOR010073754.1, read as the reverse complement.
ATATCTAATAAATGTACTGTCGTCAAGAATTATGCTGAGATTTATAGAAAATTAATAACAAAAATTAATTTAAAATAGATAAAAATTTTACGATAACAGCACTACAATTTAAATAAATTCCCCCATTTGAAGATGACATAAAATTTCCTTATGTGCCATTATATTTTCAGAAATTATGGTAATGAAACAACAAAATTTTGTTCAAATTTTAACTACTTAGAATATCGAAAACTCATTCCGAAACATACATTCCCACTATAAAATAGATTTGTACTAAATTTAATAATTTTAACTCGAAACAGCCCAGTTTGCGGAGCATTAACCTACAGACAGAATATATACAGGCAAACACACACATTATCCTTTATTATTATTATATGTAGTGAAAAACCATTTTTAGTAGCTACCTGGTTTGGATGGGACATTAATTGAACTGAATTTCTTTTAAATCTGTTATACATAATGATTACCTAAAATTATATATTTAACGAGTTAACTATTTTTGACAAGAACATTTTGCGTTATGATGAGTTTATTCAATAACAATTATTGTATAATATTTTAATTATGACAATTTAGATACGCATTTTCTATAGATGTAGAAACAGTTAACTGCTTAACAGCTTATTAATATAGCTAAGGAGGTATACAATGCCTTTTAGATCTCCTTTCGCAGTCATCTTTATCTTGAACTTAAACTGGATGCCTGCAACAGTTGATCAGAAGAAACTTTCAGGGTTACTTGCAGTTCCTAATAATGTTATCTGGCAACCTCATAGTAATGTCGGCATATAATAAAATTTACTGTCTGATGATAAAGCCGAATAATGTAATAAAGTGTAATGTAGCAAGGTACCACGTGATGAACTCTGGTTAACTCTAAATCTGCTAAGGCGTTGCCTCCTGTGTGTCTCTACGTCAATCTGTTTCTTTCCGGTGGATCCCAGCTCAATGCGGGATTCCTGGGAAAGAGGCTGCCGACTTTTTGCCCAAAAGGGGTGCAAGAATCCTCCAGAGACCTTTGAAAAGCCTCTCATATCATTCAGTCAAACTTCTGATAAAAAGAAGATATGTCTCGAGGATAAAGCAGAGAGCATTGTGTGATTCTGCCGGTAAACCATGGGCTTCATTGTTTGAGGATACACAGTTGATACCAGATTTTCCTAGATATGCGGCTATGGCATTTTTCCGCCTTACTGCAGGCCATCGCTGTTTACCCACCTACTTGAATTGGCTTGGACTTTGTGACTCTTCCTTATGTCCTCTGTGCGGACAACATCAAATTTTTGATGCTATTCATCCTGACTCGTTCTCTGCACTTGTGTTTTTAAACAGTAAAGTTAAGAAATATTGGAAGACTAGAGATCTAATGGCTTCATAGCCAAACTTCTGAACATTTGTAATAAATAAATGATAAAGCAGTTTTGCTTTATCATCAGACAATGAAAGTGAAGAAAGAAATAAGGAGAAATTTAAAACAAGTATTATCGAAATTTCAGCAACTGTAAACTTTTGAAAAATGTACTTTTTTATGAATTCATTCCATTTATTTCCAAATTTTGATTGAAGGATTATAAGTTCTCATATACTATGACCAGTCAAGTTTTCTTGATCTATTAATTAATCTGTGAAATATGAATTATAATGATTCCAATTGTATTTTCTTGTGTCAATCGATATCGTTATGTCTAGCTTCCTGTAATTCATTTCGACTCAAGTGCATTTCAGCGCTAAAAGCTCCGACTTTAATTCTACACACATCTCGAAAAATGCTCTAGAAGGCTCAAAACAATACACACAAAGCATTTTATTTAAAAAATATTACATATTTCATAAACTCGTCACGTTTTTCATAAACAAAGAATATTCTCAACAGAGGAATTTGCAGAAATAAAAGAATAAGGCAAGAAAATTTGTCAGCAGCGTCGATGAAAAAAAGTTATTCCGCTTACTTTTCAACTTTTTGACAATTTTTCATTATGAAGAAACATTTTCTGAATGTAGTGTTTCACATATTTCGCAGAAAAATATTTCTAAAGAGCTTTAGAAAATTCTCGACTGTAATAAAAATCAATAAAAGAAAGTAATCTAGAACAAGTAAGGGGCTTAAATAAATGCCGAATACATAATTATAGGTTATTGGAAGCACTGTGACTCAAAGAAACTTCACAAGAATAGAAACTGAGGACGTTCTAAATTTTTACCGAAAATAAGAAATTATATTGGGCAATAAAGTAACAATCTTAAAGCTAAATTTCTGTATTCCGTTCTATTCAAATGTTGTTCTATTAATATAACTTTATATAAAAACCAGTTGGAGTGATATCCTGAAACTTCCTCGCAAACTCTAATAAATGTATTCTTTATTATTAACTACCTGCTTTTGCAGAACAGTAATTACGGAAGTGTACAAATGTGTAGTTCTTACGCGCGTTGTTTGCAACATTCGCTGAAATTCATTTAATACACACGTATCATTTAATCACATGTAAAACCAAAAGTTCATTTTGGATGCTTTTATACGAGCGATTGAAACCAAAATTTGATATAAAACTACAGTTAAAGCCGAATTGTGTACCAAATTTTATCTATCTAGCTCTTTTTTTATAGTTGTATTTATCCTTAACTGGTCAGTCGGATAAAAAATATTGATTGTGCATAGTTATTTTTTAAAGTTTTATGAATTAGTTAAAGTATGTGACTTTTATAAGTCGTTTTTTTATGATGGCCATCAAGTATTGTGTGTTTTGATTATGAAGCAGCAGTTTTGATTTTAAATGTGGGGGCTTGAATTTAGTAAATTTTGGAATTGCATGCTGACCATACCAACGTTATATATTGATTGTACCAACTTTTAAAAATATTTCAAAATTACCTTTATTTTATAAGAAAAAAATATTTATTATCCATTATGTCCATTAAATTTCATTATATTTTGTTGAAACTTCGAGAATTAACTTTTTCGTTTCATTATATCGTAGAAATAGTTAAATACTGGAACACACATCTACTAATTAATCAATTTTCAATGAACACATTTAGATTGATTTCAAGATATAAATATCAATATCGTCATTTAATAGAGATTAATCAATGAATGGAGCCTTTTTTATTAAGAATGACATCCTATAACTATAAAACCCAATACTCATACTCGATAGTCGATTATACAAAAATATAAAAATAAGCCTGCGAATATCTAATAAATTATTTATACTTTTATAGCAAGTTCTAAATTCATATATACATACTGTTAAAAGTATTTGGAGGAGTAATTTTAAATTATAAAGTTTGCAACCATCAAAAATAACATTCTTTAACTTTTTATTTTGCTTTTTTCCGTATTCAATATAACATATTTTATGAGATTCAATATAATATATTCAAGGAAAAATTTTTCTAAATATGAAATTACGCATAGAAAATGCTTATAAATTTATTCAACACTTCCTTGTAGCCATGGTATATTAGAAATTATTCATAAAGATGATGTAACTAGATTTTTTTTTGTCCCGAAGCCATTAAGGAATGAGTTTTTCCATTTGATTTTATGTTCCGATCCAGAATGTTCTTCAGAATTAGATATTTTCAATATTGTGGTTTTGTTGAATCCCCCATTTCGGCAGCTGCATTTTCAGAGGCCTATTTTATGCAAAAAAAGTCAGGAAAAGTGAAGATTTTGAATGAACAAATGAACATTCGTATTTCATTTTATATTTGCACCAAACTTTTCTCTCATGTCAATTGCTACAGTGATACTGTTCATTGGCACACAAACTTTTTTCCTCTGCATTAATAAGTAATTATATTGCTTTAATTATTTGACGCATAAATTGTAAATTATTCTTAAATAATTGATATATTATTTCGGAATTGTATTATGCAATTGCATGGAATAATTTTTTCCCTACTGAATATCAGTTAATTTGTTTAAAAATGTTTTTTCGAATCCACTATTTTAATTCAAATTTTATATTCTGCTTTGTTTCTCTAAAATATGTTATTTAATTTTAATTTAAAACAAATATAACAATATATCTGCCAACAACTATGGCATTCTCATTTATCAAGACTTAATGTCAAAGTTGAGATACAGAACTGCTTCCTATTCTATTTAATTATCTTTGCTTTGAAAAATTCATGAGCTTTCCAGATGAAAATAATGGAATTTTTTTTTTAATTTATGTATTCAAATTTGCATACGAATGCGAATTATCTTTGACAACAATATTTAGAAAAATTAAATATCAATGGGAAAAATTAAGGATTTAACAAATTCATATAGATAAAAAAAATAATGCATTACACAATCCCGTTATAGATTTATATTAATTCATTTTCATTGGTACATTGATTTTATCTTTCCGTTTTGAAAATAGAAAAAAAAATTGTGCTTCGGTTATACAAACTTTTAATAAATAATATTTTATTCATTTTTCGGAACAAATGCACCAGAAAGATTTCCAGTTGTAGAAAAAATCAACAAATAGACATTTATTTCTGTAACTTAAAATTTTATGTTATCTTTGCCCCAAATTCATCATTACAAGTTTGTTTAAAAATGCTAACATTCATAATCTTTTGTAATTATTATTAAAAATTTTATGCCCACAAATAAAATAGTGAATAATAATGACAGTGAATTTGTTTTCAATGCACTTGCCACTAGCACTGATTCTGAATTTTCCCCACAACTCGTTATAACAACCATTCATTAAACTTTAAATCATTCATTAAACTTTTAACCATTCATTAAATCATACCAGTTACTCAATCGAAATTTCTAGATTGGTTTTAAAGAAGCTTCATAAGGGTATAAGAATAACTAAAATATTCCATAAAAAGGATATCTATAAAAGGGGTAAAACCCCCTTTTTTGCAAAGACAGTAAAGGTTAATATATATATATATATATATATATTCAAATTTTCTGGTCTAGCATCCACAACAATCTTAATTAATGTGCATTTACAGATTTTATAACAATTATTTCATCTCGAAAAAAAATGGTACGTGTTTTCCTTATTAGCTCAAATTTTCAACTTCATGGCATTTAAAATATCGAACAATTTTGTAGAGATATGCAATACCTAGTGCTAATAGAGCTATGGGATTCCTTGGCAAGATAAATTTAGAACCTATTCTTGCAGTTAAATATGGAGCTGATTCTCCCTTCAAGATTAATTTCATTTCATCATTAAATGATTCATTAATTGCATATTTTTCTAATAGATGATTATGCCTTTAGGCAGTTCTGAATAAGATTATTTTAATTATCGATACTTTGTATTATGAATTTTGAATTTCAATTTAATGAAATTTGTTTTGATAACTATAATTTTCCCTTCATTGGAGCTTTGGAAATTGATATTTATTTGTAATTAATCAATAAAATTTTTATTTTTTTTATTAGAAAAGAATATGAAATATTGCAATCAATTACATTTGGCAGCAAAAAAAAAAAAAAAGTGATTTTGAAACAAGGAATTTATTTAGAAAGTGCATTTTGACAGCTGAAACCAGAGATTGTATTTCTACCAAATCAAAAATTCTTAGAGTTTATTAGGAAAAAAATTGACATATTGGGACGATTACATCAGGCAGGAAAGAGGATTCATTTTGAAAAGAGATTCAATCAGATAGCAAACTTGATTAGCATAGCAAAAAGAACTATGTCAAGGCCAAGTCTCATAAAAGCAATATAATTTGCGCTCTAATTATAATAAATTACAGATATCAATAGAGCGAGAGTATATTCTGCAAAAGATATTAGAGCGAGAGCATATCAATATCCTGATTCTGCCAAAATGGGTGGAAGGGCAACCGTGGATAGTACTTAAAAAACTAAAAGAATACGATGCAGTACGAAAATGCTTTTGATTTTCTATTTATAATTGAAGACCAACACATCAGCATGACTTAAGAAATTGTAGTTTTCTGTATTTGGAAGTTGGGAAACTATGCAACCCCCTGATCATTTTTTTATTCGGTATTAGTATGTCATTTTTTTAGATTAAGATAATTTCAAAAAAATTTGGGATTAATAATCAAGAATTCTACTATACTACTACTATTGGACCAAGTTACATTTTCATTCGTAGAGCGTAGGTCGCCATCATTTAGTTTGGAATGAGTTCAAGTAGGAAGAAAAAAAGCCTGAAGTAATTATATTTAAAAAAATATTACTCACTATCTATATTGTTTCACATATTTGTCAAAATAAAATATCCATTAACCCAGTCACAAACCTCGCACCACTTCGCCCCTTTTTTATTCGTCACCAATTTCGCTATTTTTTATTTCATGTCAAATCAATGCTAGCTATGATAACATGAATTTCCAAATAAATTAATGATGCCCCTCCCTCAAAGATCGTCCATTCCAACGTGAAATTACTTCACTGCTCAGAAAATCTTTGATCGAGTTTGCCAGTCAAAATCAATAAAAAAATCTGATGAACCGATTTTGCCAATTTCAATCTCAGTGTATCATATCTCCTTTTCTCAATTTTCTAGAAATATTGCAAAATAAACTGAGTCCCCTAACTTAACAACTGAACAACTCAAAGACAAAAGTTGGATTTCGCCAATTTTGATCGTTCAATGACTTCGCTATTTCGAAAATATATCTAAAATTCGAAATTCTCTAAAATTATTATGTAGTCATAGTTTAAAATAGTAATTTTCTTATTTAGAAAAGATATTTCATTAAAATACGTCGATATTACTATGTTAATATGGTCGCTGAAGTAGTCCAGTTAATAAATTTCGACTTATGAACCAATCTCAATTATTCTACATTTTATCACAGCAGAAGTATAATAAAAGAAAAATCATTGTAAGGCAAGTAAATGTTGAGTGCATTACTCTCAGTGCATTCTGATTGGTTAGTTGTATTTCAAAGAGATGAAATCCTCAAGCTGAATGGTGAAAAGTGGCTAAATAATTTCAACTGGTGAGACTAAAAATAAAGCTTTATTTTACAAAATTCTGTGAAATGAAGTGGAAGGGGATAGATTACCATTGATGATATATTAAGGGTCATGAAAATTCGTACGAAATATTTTGAAATCGATTCAGTAGTCAGGGATGGTGATCTCTGCAGCAAGATTTTTCCATAGAGAATGTGTACCCAATTATTGTTTCTTCAATTTTTTTTCAAAAATGGAGAGAGGAGAAAGATAATAAACACCTAATGACATATCTAGGAACTATGAGTTTTCATATGAAACCAAAATTATTGAAACAGTGCATTTAGCTGACGAATTTTGCTAGAAGATTTCCCTCATAGAAAATGAATTATAAAATTTTATTTTTTCAATTTTTCTTAAAAGTGGAAGGAAATGGGATGCATTCACATCTTACAATGCATATGAGCTTTCATATGGGATAAAGTAGTGAAATCGGGCTATTAATTTGCATTAGGCAACTAGTTTTTGGGCGTCTGTATCTGTATATTTTATTTTAAATATACAGATGACTAGAAAATAAGAGAAGCGCTTTAAAGTTATATGGCACAAAATTCAGAAGAATGTAAATATATTTAGATCATCCGTATTCTGAAAATTTCAATTAGAAAATTGTTCCTGAAGAGTTTACTGCATTTTTGAATAATCTGTATTATAAAAAATCAACTATGCTAATTAAGAAAACGGAATCCAATATAATCACAGATATTGATTTTAAAATGATCACGCCCTTACCAATTATATCATTGGTGCTGCATGTTTGTGCATAATTAATGATATAACTGAATTTAGGAAAGACACATTGAAATGAATAGATTATTATAGACATTTGACGCTTATTGTTCTATTCGAAGACTAAGTGAATATGCTCAAAACACTTATTCGATAATTCCTTTAAAACTTAATGAAACTTAATTAATTTAACATTACTTTTGACAGAAATCGAAGTAAAAAAATCTGAATAAAGACAAAATAGACAAGTTAGAAATTATAATTATCTAAATAATGAATGAAAAATGTATATAAAAATGCTGGAGAAAATTTTAATGTCATTTTTTTCAAAGTTCATACTGAGGACATAATCTTTGCTAGCCTTTAACCGCCTGACATTATTTTTAATCAGTTGGAACTTTCAGAGTCTCTTTAATCGGACTATATTCATTTTAATTAGTTGTAATTTTTAGACACTGAGAATTAAAAGCAAAATGACAACTTTAATTGGCTTAGTTTTATTAATTTAAGAAGTCAGAATATTAAAGAAGAATAGGAAGGAGAATAAATAGAAGAGATAATAAACAATACCAGGATTTTTAAGAAAAAAAAATCTCTTAAAATTTAATTAAGAACTCAAATTAATTTCATCAATATTTTTTTGTATTTTAAAAGATTATATAAGATTAACTTGATAGGATAGGATAGGACTATACCATCTTTAAAATAAAGGCATAGAGAAAAAAATGGATTGTTGCATGTACTAAGACCATGATAAAAAAAAATTAGCAAAAACATATTACTTATGAAAACAACACTTTAACCTCTTTCCTATAATGCGTTCAAAAGTTTAATTCTTATAGTTGTGTGTGTCAAGGTAGTTGGCTAAATTGTTGGTAGTTGTTTTGTTTTGACTTTCTGTACAGCTTATTTTGAAGTTTTATTGAATATTACTTTGTATTACTTTTATTTATTAGTTTATTTTATTCATTGATGATATTTTTTGAAATTATTGAAATATCCAGTTAAAGTGTTTTTTACTAAAATAAATTATTAACATTAAGATTTGAAAAATCTTTCCTCTATTTTTGATTTCGATTTTTTGGAGAAATGGAGTTATAATCTATCAGTTTCCAACTATCAAAATTTTAATGAAATTAAACGCAAATTAAATAATATGATATAAAATATTTTTCAAATTAAAGATTAAAATACAAATATATATCAAAATGCTTGCTTATACAGTTATATCTGAAATTACAGCGAAGTATTACTCCAGAAAACTGCAAGCTCATCATCTTTTGAAAAATAACTAAACTCATTAAATTCCAGAAAATCAAGAAATACTAAACATTGAGAAAGTTAGAAACTAAAAGAAAAGAAAAAAAAGAAAAGCCATACTTTTTAAGAATTAAAAAAGTTGTTTAAAATTGGATTGATAAGAAATTTTTCAGCGAATGAATTGATAACTTTGTATTTGTCTTTCAAAACTTTTTTTTTTCTTTTTCTTCGAAATGGAATTAAACGTCTCTTTCCTCCACTTTTATGGCTAAATTTCCATTTAGAAGAAGGTCCATGGAAAATATTTCAAGAAGTGCCTTAATTCCGATAATGCTGCATCAATTTAGAAAAGGGGAAAAAAAATTTTAACTTTGAAGCACACTCTTGCTAAATTGTTTCCCAGACGCTGATGCTGTTTCCAAGAATTACCGAATTGCTTTTTAAAAAATGGATGCAGGCGATTATAATGCAAAAAGATTTTAAAAAATAATACATTTATGCAAATAAATTTTTAAAAATTGCATCTTCGTTACAAAATTTTTAAAAATGGCAAGAAAATTAATAAATCCTTTAACTTTCAAGGAGTAATAAAATAGTTTAAGGATATAATATCATTATTCTGGTAATTTAAATATCGTCAGTAATTTAAGCAATCAAATGAGAGAGGCAATATTAAATTTACTTATAGATCCTAAATACCAAAGTTCATCAACTTTTCATGAATGAATTTTGTGACATTCAGAATACTTTATGCTTATGTCACACATGAGAAAGTAAGAAATTTTTTTACTAAGAATGCTTCTTATTTAGCTGAAAAACTATCTTAAAATGCTACGAATTTTTTAATTGAATACAAAGAGTTGGTAATATTTTATATTTTCTTAATATCAGAGAATGATTATGCACTTACATGCTATAACTTTATGAATTCTCGTTTAACGTTTATATGAGATGCGTTAGATTTTAAAACTATGTTGGATTTTTGCTCTATTCTTTTACAATGATTTGCGACTGTAAAAATATATTTTACATAAAATTTGAATAAGTCATTTTACAAGATCGGATGTTCATTTATTTTGTTTCATTCATTTTAGTCGATTAATGTTTGAAAGGTATCGCAAATTAATGAAACAACCTACGCTGGATTATAATAAATATTTAATAGAAACTTTAAAACAAATTTTTCTATTTACACTAAATAGAAATTCTTTTATTGTAATTAGTATCTACTTTTTAATCTTAGTGTTAATTGCTATAATAGGGCGCCACTGGTGCAGAATTAATATTTAGTCTAGTTAATGAATACGTAATAATAAAATTAGGAAAATGTTGTGTTTACGTCAAAATTGTACTAATATATTTTAATATTTTAATTAGAATATCAGAAAGTGAATAAAAACATTTTCTACAAAGTTCCTTTTTAAATGCGTTCAAGAAGTATTTAAAATCAGAATATCTTCTTTTGCTAAATACCCGAGAAACTTTTAATTTTCAAAATACAAAATTGGAAAAATACGACAGCCATTAAAACAATTTTTGCTTTAAGTTGAGGAAAAAACTACGTTTTGGATGAATTATTACAATTTATTTCATATGGTTTGAAGGGAAAAACCATGAAGAGGTTTTTTTGAAACTAATCCCTCTAAGTAGATATGAATTATTGTTGAGGTTCATTCATATTAAATCTATTGGCTTTTGAAATGACAGTAGTTAAGAATATGACAAAACTAGAATCCGATATCAACAATTCGTAATACTTATATCGAATTGGATTATCCATTTGTATAATATCAAATATTTTATTCTGATCGAAAATAAATATTGCAAAAGAGCGTGGATTGGAAATGAATAAATTTCAGCAGATAAATAATATATATAAGTTTTGTTTAATGTATAATTCGAAATACACGATATGATTTAAAGTATAAAGACACTTTCTAAGAGATTGGAAATTCAGGCCCTTAGGATATATCAGTAATAATATTTTTTTCTGATATGTTAGCAATAAGTTACTTTCCAAGTAATACTTTTAATTATCTAAACACAACCATTTACGAAGTAATCTCATTGCCGTGTCATTACTCTAATCATCAGGTATATCCGAAGGTTATGAGCCTTGACTTCAAGAATTCTGTGACACTCCTTTGAAATCGAGAAATCAAGCGTTTAATACAAGGAATAATTTCAATATATCAACCATATACTTCCTCTTTCCAAAGTTGTTTTGGTAGGATGCAATAAAGGCTGTCCTATATTTTTCAGACCTACCTACTACAAATTTTCCAATGACAAATACAGTTTCTTCATTCAAGTCATATTGGAATTGCTTGACATGGGATTTAGACCTTTCTAATTTTATGCAGTAAAATAAAGCCAAGTATGCAGCCAATTTACTACTCTTGCAACACTTTATTAGCTCTAATTCTTCTCTATTTTTTACGTATGGTTATGAGATATTAAAAAATTATTCCCATTTTTAAGATATTTGTCAGTATACACATATACATGCAGGTGGTCATCAAAATAAAAGAAACACCTTAGGTTTATAAAGAAACCTTTATTAGTATGGTGTAGGACCGCCTTTGACATGTAATACAGCTTGAATTCGCATAAGAATCGATTTGAATAGTGTTTAGAGAAATATTGTGCCATTTTTCCTGGAGATATCGTTAAAGTTCTGGGAGAGATGCCGGTGGAGGATATCGATTCCATATTGCACGCTCTAAAATAGACCTTAGCGCTTCATTTATATTGATGTCGGGTGACTGTGCTTTCATGCTTTTCATCTTCATGTTCATCAAACCATTATTGGACAAGTCTCGCTGCATGGATAGGTGCTTTCTCATCCTGGAAAATTCCATCTCTTGCAGGAAACAATGTTTGCATCATGTGATGGTACTAGTCAGCTAAAATTTCTCTACATTTCTCCTCGGCGATCCTTCCTTTCAGGGTTACGATTGGTCCAGCATAAAACCACGACATGGCTCGAAACACGATTCGTCAGACCATATTGCTTTCTTCCACTTATCAATCGACCAAGTTTTGTGAGTGTGACACCATTGAAGGATCGATTTGAAGGATCGTTTACCATTAACATCTGTGACAAGTGGCTTGGGAATTCCTGTTCTGTTTATGTAGGCGCCGTCTAACTGTAATTACTGGAGAATGACACTGGAGAATCCAGATGGGTATTGAGTTCTGCGGTCACTTTTACTGCAGCTGCTCGCTTCTTAGACATTATAATCCGTTTCAATTCCCGTCGGTTTCTTTCACTGAGCTTCTCTTTCCGTCCACTATTTTGCTTTGCTGAGCTCTGTCTTGCCGCGCTGTGTGTATGCTGTCATGACTTGAGACACCATACATCTAGAAACGCCTAAAAGATGGAATGTTTCGGCCACATTTACTCCAGCTAGACTGGCTCCTATAATTTGGCTTTTGAGAATCATAGATCCGATATTTGACACTTTTGAAAAAAATCTGAGAATCGCAGAACCTTGATAAAGCTAACACATACCACCAGAATATACACATGGCTATTTATAAAAAACAACAACCCTGGTGGATATTATATTTTAATGCTTACAAAGCGAATTCAAAAATGTCACTTTTACTCACATGAGTTTCCATTATTTTGATAATAACCTGTACATACACAGAGCAGCACAGATTTTTGCAGTGTGCGTTGGTGAATTTAGAGTATGGAGTTAAGTAAATGTTTTATGAAATGATAATTTTCTTCTATTGTATTTTCCATTGACAATACAATTTTTTATTAAGAAATCTTGATCCTTATTGTTGGGGTAATGTATTATAAATATAAAAAATAAAGAAAATATAAGTGTTCTGATATTAAAATACAAAAAAAAGCATGAAGTGAGTTGATCAGTTTGGCTTGTGAATAGCTGATATTAAGATGACAATGAATATACAGAGTCAGTTTTTATAGTCGAATAAAATGTTTGTCTAATGATGTGCTAACTTCATACGGGTAATTGGAATTAACCATTCCTAAAGAAAAGTTTATACGTCCAGTACACCTCTCGAAATATGCGATGTTCTTATCTTTCGTAGAAGGATCTTTCTTTCGTTAAGGATTAGATTGAGGTACTGTTCACCCTCAGAATTGTTGCTAATGATGCGATCGTACTGAATCGTCTAATCTTGTGTTCAATGTATGTAAAGGTTCATTCAACTGGTAGTCAAATTTCCTAATAATAATAATTGTGACATATAATCAATGTAAAAACATTTCACTTTTGTATTTTTTATTATAATGGTAATTAATATTTGATTTACAAATAATCTTTTTAAACCATTTAAAAGTAGAACTTTTGATTAATACTAGCCACCTATGGCGACAAGCGTTCTCAACCAGATTGACTTTTTAGACTATTAAATGGTTAATACAGAATGCACTTAAAAAAATTCTCCTTATTATCTTATATGATTAAGGAACAAAAAAATTGGTTGAATTGATTTATTGCAAATTAAAAAGTGTATATATATTAAGAAATAAAATATGAAGTAAAAATTCTAGTACTTAGTTAATAACTGACAAAACACGAAATTCAAGTCTTTCGATGGATAAATTTGAATTTCATCATAACATATAAAAATACTGTATCAAATTAAAAAATAGTACTAAGGGAAAAATTATATGCAAATGAAATTGCTGTCATTAAAAAGGTAATAGTTTGAGTCGTAAGATAAAACAAAGGTTATTTTTGTAATATGATTGTTTTGGAATATACGGTTATCAATTTCCATTGCTAACTCACAACGATTATCCAACCGGCAGAGGTATAGTCTTTTTTCGCACTCGATTGAACTTTGCTTGAAGCTTATTTTTGGGTTTTTAAAATATTTTCCTTCTTCTGACTGAATGGACTTTTTAGTGCACGGCGAAACCGCTCCAGAATATTTCTAATAATATTTCACATTTACATTAATTGGCTAAGAGAAGCCTTGAATTCAATGCAGTTGTAAAAATGTTCAATGAAATAGTTTGAAAATCGTACAATGGTTTGTTTCGCCTACACATTAAAGAGATTATCTTATGTGTTGTATAAAGCATCTTGCAACTTTCAACAGGTATTGCTTTGAAACTCAGTGGTAAAATTTCGTTCCTTAATCACTTTCCAAATCAAGCGTCACTCAACATGTCCTTTATAAAAATGAAGATTGATCTTATAAATAACGCAAAATTACCTCACAAGCAATTGAAAGAAAATTAGATTTAAATGAAAATTGATGCTTGATTCAGGATAATAAAATGTTCTAGTTTATCGGGAAAATGCTTCGTTTCGAGCATATTTATTATTTAAAGGCCAGAGATAAAAGAGAAGTTGTATTGGACAGAACTTTCTCAGTTTATCTTCTGTCTTGAATTCAAAATGAAGGAATGCTTTTAGGAAAGAATAAATAAGGAAGTATTTTATCTTTGAAATTTTCCCTATGCTTCCACATAAAGATGGCATAATGGGTGGTTAAAAAGGATTTTGTTTATTTCAAGAAATGACAATGACGAGTAAGATATACATTATATAAAAGAGGCAAAATTCCGACAAATCAATATTTAGATTCAAATGCTTCATTTTGTTTAATTAAATGGGGTTCGTAAATATAACTGATTAACAGTTTAATTAATAAAAAATGCATCTATAATCAGCCTGCAATTAGATGTTTTTGTGGTGTTGCTAAAAATGTAAATATGCCATATTAAGAGATAAAAATATGTAATATTTTTTTTTTAAATTATAGCACTTATGAACAATGCAATTTGTAATAATTTACGACATGTGACATTCATGCTACAGCATACATGATGAAAAAGTCATTATAAATGCTCGTTGCACAAAGCAGACCTTTCAGATCGTAGAGGTATTGAATTTGACTGTTACTTTCTGAGTAGTAAATGACTGAGGAAATGTTTTTGAAATTTTATTTACATTCTTAATTATAAATTGAAAAACAGCTCACACTTCCTTCCGCATAAATTCGGAACATATTTCAGAAAAGCTCATTTTTAGGTCATTTTAAAATTTAAAAAAAATAAACTTTTCAGTGATGTTAATTTTCAGTTCAGTACAACTTATTTACTCGAACGTACAAAGAATATATACGATTGTCAGAATATAAGTGAACTCGCTAAAAAGTTAAATCTATAGGTTTAACATCTAACATATGGATTCATATTAAATTTTAAACTAAATGTGGTAAAGATTTGAGTATATCCAAGTCTGTACTTTTGAATACATGTGAACGTGATGATTTAATCAATAAAATTAGGAATGTGATCAAGAAAAATGACATAACATTTCGAATAAAAAAATTACATAATTATTAAATATTGAGTTACCCTTACGGATTTAAAAGATAGAAAATAAAATATTGTACTTTTTAATGCACTTATGGAGCTGTATATAAATACCATTTTTATTAAATTTATTAATTGCTCGAATACCTGGTATAAAAAATATTCACTTTTTAAACACTCGAAGATTTAATTTTTGGAGAGCATTTCAAAAATTATCCTTCGGATATAAGTACGTGCAAAATGTCGAGATTCTTTGAGATCAGGTGGCTGAATTTTTCGGCAATTACAATATTTTTCTTTTGTATACTTAGTACACGAAACCGTAAAAATCAATATTTTTTCAATCTTATTGATATCAAATGAAAATTAAAGCATAATAAAAGTGATACCTTTATCTTTTAAACTGTTTCATCTTCTAATGATATTTTTAGTTTCCAGAATAATAACTTGCACATGGAATTTAAATTAACCAAAATTTTCATCATCTCTGGATTCAAAAATATTAAAAAGCAGAAATACATTGACTTATAGATTCATTTCTAAGACATATTGATTTTTAATCCTCGTGTTTTCATTATACGACAGAAATAGATTTCTTCACATTTTATTGTGAAAGAACAAATGAATGAAAGCCAAAAGATGAAAAGCAGAATCTCGAAATTTCTTCATTGCATAATAATTCGCTTTCTTTGTAAAACTTCTTTCTGAAAGATTATTCGGATTGGAAATGAAAAAGAAGAACATGCTTAATCAAGGAGCAAGAATGTATTCTAGTTATGATGATAGATGGCGATGTTTCATAACTTTTTAGCAGTAATTGGAAAATGAATGAGAAATTTTGGTTCTTATATTATCATTTCAAACTGATGTAACGCAAAATTTAATCACTGAAACATAAAAAGTTATTGATTAAAAGCAACAATTTTTTCAATGAAAAACATATGAATGAAGATATTTTTAATTACTTGACAATAAATTTATTGAGAATATTTTTAGGCATGAATTCAATTGATCTAGTTTTTTAACTATTAGAATAGAGGCGATAATTGCTTTTTTTTTCTATGTGCAGATTAA
>JAPMOR010073754.1:411139-471854 GCA_026543865.1 Argiope aurantia | reverse complement strand
TTGATAACTATATTTGGAGTACATATCAAACGATTATTAATGCAAATTAAGAATATACCACGACCAATTCAAGAGATTATCTATTGTTAGTCCCAGGTAGTTACGCATTACTAAAGCGAAAGATGGGGTTCCTTAAAACACTGAGGAATAATACTGGAAAATATTCCAGAAAGATTTAGAACAAAGCACCGAAACCTGACAAGGGTGTCAGACAAAGCAGTGCTTCTGAATAGGGAATGAAAATTCATATGTTAATAGAGGCCCATTAATTTTAATTTAAATAAGTTTCTAGGCAATAAATAAAACTATATTTGCAGTTTCATCAATATTTTTTTCCAATTTTAATATACTTAACAAATCAATCGTCAGTCTTGAAAAATAAAACGGATTTTCATTGAATCTTTAAAACTTAAATTAAAGCACCACAACAAAACTTAAAACCGATCTCCGTGGGAAATACTTTAAATCTCAATTTTAATAATATCTTTAGATAATTGAAAAGATAATATATGTCAAAGAAATAAAATACTTTTAGAACTTGAATACATGTTTGCGAATTAAATAAAATTTCTTAATTTTAAGGAATTTTATTCTTGACAAAAGGTTTAGTAAGAAAAAAAAAATAAAGAAATGCCGCGTCTATATTTACTGACACCAGATCCTGAATATTAATAAGTAATTTAGAATCTGAAGCAAATACATGAAATGTGAAGTTTGAGGTTCCAATTTTGAAGGAATCTGAACAGAATAGGAAGAATGAATACTCAAATGAAATCATTTGTTGTGTTTAAATTTTTTAAAAAAAGCTTTATTTTTAGCTAATATTTTTAATACTGAAGCTTAGCTAATATTTTTATACGTAAGTAAGAAAACAATTTTCTTAGAATTAAAAAGCACTGCGTTCCTTCCTACTTAAAGCAAGAAGGAAATCCTTACACACTTAAGAACAATAGGAAAAAAAATTACATAAACACAAATTTATCAAACATAGAAGGCCTTTTTTTTATTATAAAGGAAGTACCACGTCTTATAATATACCACACAATAACCAGATCCTTCTGAGCCAAAATTTAAATTTTAAGGTATTAAGTTTGTAGAAATTGAGAGTTTCGGTTTTAAAGAAGTATTTTTAGTAAAAATTTTATACGAATCCTGAATTAGTAATAGTTAAATTATATACCTTGACCTTTCTGTCATTAGCTTTTTAAAAGTAAAGAAGGATTTAACTTAAAAGAAGGCATCAAATTTTTGACTAAGCTTACAAGAAATTATGTACTCGGTTAATATTTTACAAAATATTTATTTTTAAATATCGGTCTTTCGTTTTCATACATAGATTAAGCTGCCTGAGCCGTCCTGTCAAGTGCTTTATTCTTCTTTTAATGATTATGAAATTTGCATAGAGAAATGTTCAGAAATTTTTCAAATAGCCATTTCAAGAAATTAAAAAAAAGAATCGACTAGCACTATCTAAAAGAAGTGAATGAACAATTTATTACTATATTAGTAAACCTCACGAAGTACAATTTCTGAGAATGAAGAATTTAATTTGTTTTGAATTGTAGAGATGATTTTTCGAAATATTTCCGATAATTACATAAAAAATTATTATATGATGCTTAAAAACGAAGCCACTACCGTTATTTCTATAATTTTCAAAAAGTAGTAAATATAAGTGGTCGTTGAAAGATTAAAGATCAAGAAGTTAATATTTTTTGTATTATATATAAAACAAATTGTTTATTGAAGTACGATCCAGCGATCTCATATCTAATAAAAATGGCGCAAAGCTCTGAGGATTATAAACCCTTAAATCAAATAAAGTAGCAAAATCTGCAATTGAAACTGACAAAATAACAAAATAAAACTGAAAGATTTACTAAATAACTTACCAATTACATAACGTTACATCTTCAAATTTCATAATTGCAGATTGATTGGGCATTGAAATCATCCATAATATTTTTCATTAAACAAGTTAAAACTGTCAATGTCTTAAATTAGCTAATCTACACGGGTATGAATGGGGAAAAAGTATTAAAAAAAGTTATCAATTTCTGCTTGAATCACCACTGTAAAAAATAAGCTATAGCAGATGTGAAATCTGGATTTCAATAAAACTAAAAACAATAATTGCTTTATTATTTTTAGATGCGTAAGAATAGTACTTCGGCCCATTTGAGAGAAGGGTCAAATAGTTGTCTTGAATGCGCATGCGATCAAAATCATTTGCTCTCGAGTAACCACAAAAGCATGATTGCAAGCAGGCAAAGTACAATTTACGTTAATTATGAAGAGCTTTAAGCAAGGGCATAATCACTGCGCACAATAGTATTATTAAAGGCCTTGATGCCCTGACGACACTTTCTATTTCTACGGTGATGGTCCAATGGCAGATTCAGGTTTTCACCAACATTTGTATTATATACTTTCCGATTCATACATTGAAATGGTGGGTATATGATAAGGTCATTGTACCGTCCTTATTTATACATACAAGATCGTTTGGATAAATTGTTCTGAAACTCCAAAGTTTAAAACATTTTGTACAATATCTGAGTGAAAATCATTCCTTTGGTAATTATTCTAATCAAAAAACAAACCTCATTGCTTCTTTACAACGTGGATCTTCGTATTAATAATTATCCATTTTTGGTCATTTCTGTTCCTAATTGAAAGTTTTACTTAAAACAGCTTAGACTGACTTTTTTCTCAATTAGTTTATTATTCTTAATACTTAAACTCTAAATCAGATCTTCCAATAAGATCTCAGCTTAAACCTCATACAAGATGAAACAAAGATGTTTTTTGTGTGAATTCGAAATATCTATCAAATGCATTACTCTTTTAAATAGTCTCGATCAAATAATATAATAATCAGAGTCCGTCTTGACGACAATGCTGCCCTTGGAATTTTATTTAATTTCTAACCATTTACAGTGTGATTTTTCAATATTATGTTAGAAATTTTTGCCCCTGGTGCTTGAAATTTTGTTTGGGAAGTTTTAGAAAGATTTTTATCTTAATTTTGCTATTTGCTTTATTACTGACCACCATTTTTGCAGAACGAGAGATCATTTCCTTTGATTGACACAAAACTTCATTTTTATTTAAAAGTGTCATAATTTTTTGACAAATACCTCCCACAAAATCGTTAACTTTCTCGTTATTTCGGACTCTGCTTTCAAGAACAGAATTTTCATGGCCTAGATTTCTTTCTTAAATTTAAAATTCAATATACTATTATCCAATTCAGCATATTTTCCAAGTCATAATTTTAAAGCCTAGTTCAAATAATCAGTTACGTTTTTTAACATTTGTGTTCACAAAGAATTTGAATAAATTAGTTAGTTTGCCAGTCTTACTTATATGTTAGTCCGAAAGTTATTCCCGGCATCAAAACAAATAAAGAGTCTATTTCGTCATTTGAAGTTGAAATTTGCCATAATATTTATGATCAAATTCTAATATTTGTCTCCGAAATACTTGAAAGTATATGTGACTTTTGACATTTTAGACAATTATTAACACGAATGTTAAATAAACACAACACCAAACACATGAAATAATATTACAAAGAGTTTGTCGAAAAGACGGAAACTCCAAACGTAATCGTATATTAGAAACCCAAGAATACTTAAAATTTGATATAAAATGCAAATTAAACTCAATTCAGTAAAAGAAAAGTGTCAATATAGAAAAAGAGATTCTGAAAAAGTCACCTAACAAGAAATATTAAGGTATGCACCATTTACGATGTCCAAATCGCAAACACCGAAGGGATTCGAATCCAATACAATGTCGTTGCGCCCCCAGGAAATAACTAGTAAGTATAGGGTGGTTGATCTATCGACGATAGCTGCTGATGCTCTACAAGAAGATAGAAGATCACATTTTGGAGCAGAATCAGTAGACAGTCAGGATCACGTGGGAAGATGACACGTACAGTAGCAAAAAAAGCGTAAAACTATTAAAATGCAAACATCTATAACGTCTATTAAAATTTGATGCTTAAATACATTTTAGTGCGGAAATCGTGAACATCAAATTATTAAAAAGATTAATTGAAATTAAATTCAAACAATAATACTGATGAACTAGTAGATCGCTTAAAATAATTAATAATAATTATAGTAAATATTTTTAAAAAACTTTTCACATCTTACAGGTACATGAGACCACACAAGATGTATTGTTGTGAAAAATTCCAAACTATGCAATATTAGGTACGATTTTTCTTCTTGATAAATATGGAATTTCTCTTTACGTGGCCAAATATTGCATTAGAAAAACGGATTATATATAGGTAAATAAAGGATAATTTGCAGAAAGAAATTCCACTTGTGTAGCATGTATATTATTTTATGATGGATCTTTAAACTTATTATATTGATATTTATAGTTTATTTATGTTGACTTTCTGAATGCAACGTTAGGGCTTCTTAGGGACAACTTGCGTCCTTAGATTTCAATATTAAGTATCATACACACAAGGACTAAAGGAAAAAAGAAAAAAGCACCACAGTTTCCTCATATACATATGCATTCATAAATATCTTTCAAATAGAGATTCTCTTTGTTACCATTAACCAAATTATTTTATATTAGATTTTTTTAATTGCATCTTTCTTTACTATGTTATGATAACAAGTGCAATAATCACATAATTCAAGTTTTTTTTTTTTTGCTTCATACATAATATCTTTCTGCATATTATTACTCCAGATACTTTTTCTACAATCTTTCAAAGTAGAAAATCGTTGTATCATTTCTCATATGTTTGCAAATTCTGTACATAGTTATTTTGGTTTTATTCGTCTGTTCACATTCTGGTATTTAATAAAATTCCAGTAACATGCCCGTTAAACTGTTCAGTGACCAGAATGGTTACGGATATGTGGATATGAGACGGCGTTCTGTTTTGTCTGATTTAACGGGCACTAGTTCTACATATGAGATGGATCGTTAGTAGAATAGGATTTCGGCCTTAAAACCAACAGGCTTACCACAAGGCCACAGCAGCCTAATAGGTACATTGTAATTAGATATAAATTTTTGCTCAAACTTTTTGGATACTAAAATTTATTTGGTGCATTTTAAATGAGAATGACTTCATTCAATTTCAACATTTATGTCTTTTTTATGCATGAAATAAAACTGTCATTAAAATAAAAAAAAATATTTACGTAAAATAGGGAATAAGCAAAAATTATTTTTTTGAACTTCCAAAAAGTGTACAAATTCCGTTTGCCTAAATAAGCATTCCTTTTAAGCATGGGAATTTCAACTGAGGAGCAGATCTTGCAAATACAATACCATCGTCAATTCGGAAATGGTAACGATGTTAAAGTATACAAAGGAACCATGGTAAGGTTTAAAAGAACATCTGCTTTTTTCAGTAATGCTTCTTCAGACAACTGAGAATACGACACGGAAAACAGAAAAAAAAAATTTTTAAGGGAAAAAATACGATTTGTTTTCTGTTCCTGAAGTGTTCCTGCCGTTATTTGGAACGAAAAATAAATAAAGTATCTTTTATAATCTTTTGACGAAAAGAGCATTTCTTTTTCGAAAAAATAAAATACCCTGTTAGCAAGACTGAGTATTGCATCTTTTTTTCTGTTATTGATGTAATTGCTTTTGTTACGAAGAAGGACTATTTTTCAAACATTGCTATTATTTTTTGTTTGGATACGGTTTTCGTACGAAGTATGTATCATTATCTCTCTTTTTACATTTGCTAAGTAGTTTAATTTAAAACAATTCTTGTTGAGTCACACTTAATAAAAGACCCAAAAGAAGAAATTCGGTAATTTTATCGAAAAATCTTTCCCTAAATAGTTTTAGAATGAAAATAAGTGAATGGAAACTGAAGAGCACTTGTCTTATTGAGAATAATCCGAAGTAATTATGAGTTTTTATAAATGACTTTTTTTCTTTGCTCATTAAAGTATAATTGCTTCGAACTTTACAATTTTTTTATGGTTTTATGCTTTATCTACCTTTAATTACTGTCAAAATAGCGTTATCTTACCACAAAATAACTAATCACATGCTGAAAAAAATTTAAATGTGTTGATAATATTTTAGCTTAAAATAAACTTGCTAATTTGGATTTTCTAATTAAAGAAAAAATTAAAGCTGTTTCAATTTTCTTAAACATAATTGCTGTTCCGTATTTATAAATAATACACCAGGAATATTCTGAATTTCTATGCTGAGGCTAAGAAGTGTAATAGATTCGTTCAACAGATTTCTGTCTGTAGAAAAACTGTTTTATTTGTTTTTGCAAATGGATTCTAGATGCAATTTAGATATGCAAGGTGAAACTAGCTTCCAAAATACTACATATTATTGATGATGCAATAGGTATGTACATGGGAATTCTGGGAGGGTTTCAAACTTAGATACTGTTCGTTTCAATATCCCAAGACTATCACTTTTCGATAATTCTGCCTGGCTAAGGGATGAGACACGGAAGGATTAGCACATATACGGAATTCTTCGACCTTCACTTCCTCTTCATTTCATGCATGTGAATGTCGACTAACCATTTTTAACCATACTATTTTATTTTAAATAAAAACTACACATTGATTACTTATATGGCTAGTTCAAATAGCAACAACAACAAAAAAAGCTTTCAAAAGTGGCACGAAAAATATTTGATATAATATAAAATAAATGTGGCAGGAATTATCTACTTTTGTCAATATCAAAATGTTATAAAAATTCAATATCAAAAGAAGTATTTAATATAAAAATTATTAATATTTTGTAAAACGCAAATTACAAAATTTTAAGAATAGAAATCTTCAATTTATTCATCATAATTTAAATTTTAAGCACCTTATGGTAAATTAAAAATTTGTCTAAAATATTTTATTGTGAATTAGTATTTTTTCCATCAATATCATAAGTTATCCGCAATTTTTACTCCTCCTTCCAAGTCCGTGAATAATCTGAGTTCACCCTATTATTAAACGTAAACATGTCCTTTTAATATCTTTTTTTTCACCTCTATTTTGAGTAAATAAACGCATTCTGAAGCATGCGCAAAAGCACGGAGGGTTTTCGAATCCGTGAACGAACAGTAATTATTATGGCATCTCTGATTAAACATCTTGACTTGAACACTAATTCTATTAAGACTCTGATTAGAGGTAAGTTCAATAAGAATACACCAGTCACAAGAATTTTGTTAGCATTCCAATCGCTGAATATGATAAGTTCATACCTGGAACTATATTTATAGCATTCCTGTATTTTGCGTTAGTAAATATTTACTCTAGGATCCTTAGATGAACATGCTCAGTGATTTCCTCATAGAACATATCGTTTATATTTCAGTCTCATTTAATGTGAATTTCAGTCTCTTCTAAATGAGTTGTGAATTTAAATCTGTTGTATTTCAAGAAACATAGTCTTATTCTACTTTTTCTTTTGAATGCGTTAAGACTTTTCTTTCTTGAATGCTTTATGACTTTTTAATTGGCTTGTTTTGAAGTTGGAAGTGTAGTTGTAAAAGTAGAAAATCTGAATCCGTATTTCTTCATTATTCACCAATCTGATGAATATATCATTGGAAATTTTCCAATATGTAAAACATAATTTAAAAAATTTGTACTCAAATTTGTGTATGCTTTTTTGTATAGGAACTATTAAAAAATGTATTGTATCTTTAAAAATTACTGACCTTAAGCTATTGATGCCTCTACACGTTTTGGATTTCTTGAGGAAAAAATTTGAAATTTGTTTGCTTCAATCTTAAATCAAGCTTGCTTGAATCTTTGAATCTTGATTCTGAAAACTATAATTAAAAAATGCAATCAGCTCATCAGATGAGATTGGGACATCATTTGTAGATTAGTTTCTAACACTATATAATCTAATAAAAAGTCTACTTATGTGCATGTGAGCTTTTTAAATTATAAAATAATAACGAAGACTTAAACATTTAGACATGATAAATTAATTCTTATTTTATGAAATTTTTTTCTCTTAATCATAAAGAAGTGCTGTAATGCATTTATATGAATTTAATATCATCTCAATTCTATGAGTATAAATTTAGTCATTAAAACAATGATAATAATTGTTATTAAATATACTTATAATTATTTTAAAGTACTATTAAAATTAGAGAAAAGAATTATATAGAAATATAATTAGCACTAACGAAGAAAAAATTTTGAAATGTTTTAGAATAAATATAAAAAAATAAAAATAATAAAATTGCAAAATATTTTAGAATAAACATTAAATGTTTTATTAATTTTTAAATAAAAACTTAATTAACATATTTAGAAACTTTTTCTTATCCAAGAAATAGCTACGCGAAAATTTGGCAGTTTAAGTTCAACAAACTACTCTGTAGATTATTTTGAATAATTTTTCATCAAACGTATCATATAGTGAAATGCATTGATATTATTCCCATCTCTAAATATTAGCATGATAAACAAAACAAGATAACTAAAATTCGATCTTGACACTAAAATTTTATATTTATATCAGAGTTTCGACTTAACGATGGAAGAAAAGAGCTTAAAATACACATTTGATTATTTTTTTTTTAGATTAAAAAGCTACAAATTAACGCATTTTATAAAAATGTGAGACAATCAAAAGAAAACACTTTCTTTGAATGAAAATAAATTGCAAATATGTCAAAAGGCAAAACAAGTTTCATTCTAATCAAAATCAAACTATCATAAGAATGCTTTCTTTATTCATTTATGTTCTAGAATAGTATTTTTACAAATATTTCGAAACTTGCTTTTCTTCCAGCCATTTTACATTATAAAGAAATAATAGCATTTCTCTCCAAATTATCATTGCCGAAAATGAAATTTCAAATTATCCGAAATGTGCAATCTATATCATTTTACTAGAAAATTTAGGCTTACCTTTCCAACAAATGGCAAGGATTTATTCGTGAGAGTGAATGATATTCCCTGCCACACAAGCCGGATTAACAGCTCTGGCGACATTAAGAGGATTAATTGGCCACCAAAGATAGCTCTCAAGAGTCTTTTATCACTTTCAGCTGTTCAGATGGTTTTGAAAGTGAGAGCTCTAAGTCGGCTACAAATGTCACTTAAAAATAGAAACCACTTTTAGAGGATTTGAGATTTATTTTTATTTTATACAGAATGTCTATATTTTATTGAGCACTCTGTTATATATATAATTCATAAACAAGTTAATAGGCTTTTACAAATTTTTTGGTTTTGTACCATTGATAATTTAATACAATTAATTGATCTCTGAAGCATTAAAAAATAGATTCTTTGGATTTATGCCTATCGCTTAAAGCTGCAGTTCAAAATAATTTTTTTAGGATCAATACTTGAAGGTTGTAAATTATCAAGTTCCCTTTGTAAATTACACTTTTCTAACAGTTCTACAATTTAAAGTCACACGGGGTGATTTTTAATTAAAGAACCAATTAATTGTAACTGTTGTCTAGTTGGGCCATTCTGCAAGGGGATCACCAGGAAATACGGTAGTCACCTAAACGGAAACACATTTCTAATTATGTGTTTTTCTGCAAAATATTTCGAAGTTTTTAAAAAAAATTATTATGTAGTCAAATGTCTGCCCCGATTGCAATTGCCTATGAGAAGTACACTATTATAAGTGCAAACATAGCAGACTTATTGAGCTGAATGAAGTAAAAAAATATGCAGTATAAATTGTGGTTTCTGTAATTTTTCCAGTTATTTGCCTTGTATACATTGATGCGTGTATTTTGTTAGAATACGGTTGGTTGCAAAAATTAGAAATAATTTATTTGAATAAAAACTTTTATAACATGTGGAGTTTTGTACTGTAAACGTAAAAAAAAGTAATATAAATTTTGTATTGTAATTTTGTAATAAATGTAATAAATTTAGCTTTATTAGAACTGAATACGTTTTTTTCTATCGAGTTTCAAAAACTTCAAGTTATTTTATATCCACATTGTATATATGTAAACGTATGAGTATAAGTAATAATTTTTTTAAACTATGTACAATATATTAATCGTAATTTTTTACACATTAACATCAGGTGCTTTAAAGTCTTTAAATCATCAATTATAAATTGATCAGGTATTCTTTTATTATTATTATTATTATTTAGGATTTTTCATTTGCGAATTCTTTCTCGGTTCAAATTGAATGAAACCATCTTACCTTCCTTTCCGATATTGATATCGACCAGCAGGAAACATCAATTCTATTTTTTTATCATTAAAATTACTTTGAAAGTATTATCATGACTTGTTGATAACTTAAATTAAATTGCTCGCATTTTTGGGAAAACTGCTATAAATACTTCAAAATACTTAACATCTACGGTTTATTAATTTTCAAAAATTACATCTAAGAATTTTCTCATTTTAATATTTCTTCTATGTAAGTACTTCATAATACTATCAATGAACAGAGTCATTAATCCTGTGTCTATTAATCCCAATTATAAAAGCAAGATAAAAATAACTCAAAAGGATAATAAATTATTATTTTTAATTGGTTAAATGAATTTGAAAAAGTGATTAGCATATTGGTGACATATACTACCTAAAAAGAAAAAGCTTTTTTATGAAGATGTCTGAAGATGTTCTTACTTTTTTAGAAAAGTTATGAAAGAGAAAATATATATCCGTATTAATATATTCTTGTTTTATAGATTATGAAGCTTTAAAAGTGTGAAAATCATTTAGAATTTTAACCATTTTTGTTACTGAAGTAATTTAAAATTAGATGTATTTTTGATCCAAAAATATTTAGTTAGGTCGCAGAAATATTACATCCAAAAGCACTATGGGGGATTAGAATTTTAACATTTATTGAAAAACCAACCTGGAAAAAAATTCATAGAATTTAGATTTCAAATAAAGTTGATGAAAAAGTATTTTGTTGCCTTTAAATATGCAAAATCTCATTTTTAGAAAATTTATGAAAAAAATACATAAATTAAAAAAAGAAAGATAAGTTTGAAAAAAGATATTTCTATACAATCTAATAACTAAATATTTGGAATATTTTTTCTGGAATGAGAAGAAAAGGAGTTGCAATAAAATAGACAATTTTAAAACATTTTATAAGTAATTTAAAAATTGTTTCACTATGAAGTTAATTTTTTTCCAGGAATGCGCTACGTTATCTCAATTTTTATTCTTAATTATTTCACAAATGTAATTTATTTCCTTTGATTAATATAACATGATATTTACATTCTAATTTCTGAAAGGCTTCTGTTTTGTTCGGTTATACATTAGAATGAGGAAAGTAAATTTATCATATGAAAAACATCTTTTAATAAAAAAACAATTTTGGAACTGGTTGTACTTTCCATGCTTTTGCAAATTCTCGTGACAAACATATGTAAATTTCATATCTTCCCTTTCAACACAAATATATTTACTAATAAGAAACATTTTTTATTCATAAGAAAAAGAAAACTGTACTTTAAATATTTGTTTACTAAATAAAGCTGTTTTTTTATGCTTATTGTGTATTCAATCTATTATTCACGAAAGAATATATGTTTTTTAAAAATGCTTATGTTCAATTTTTTTACACTCAGTTATAAATATCTTTTTTAATGATACAAGATATCGATTTGGTGTTTTTAGTTTCTGATGCATTTCTGTGAAATTTTCAGTCAAAGTTTTAAAAAACGCTATGCCTCTAAATGGAATAAAAAATACTTATGCAACATATGAAATGCATCGAGATAATTTAATATTTGAATCAATTGAGTAATTTTTTTTGGAAGCAAAACAAAACAATATACAAGGTGATCAAAATTAAAACACCCCTTCTCTGAGCTCTCTATACAGCTATAATGTAAAGGCTCCAAAATTAATGAACATACTATTCAAAACATGAGATGGATTCTGCGAAAAAAAAAAATAGTTCCAGAAATACCGATAGATGGCGCTGTAAAACAGAGAATATGCTAAAAAGATACAAATAATCACACAAAAAAAAAACCCACATGTGGTATGGAATTTTTCCTTTCTAGTTTCTATTACTGAAATGAAAAAAAATGTGAAGAAGTTTAAACTGTCATTGTAAATGCAATTTCGCGCTGTTTGCACAAATATGTGCATAAATCCTTGGTTTGCTTCTACTTTTCTAGGTATAAAAGGAATATATCTGAGAAAATGTCATTCTTATCAATGATGGCTTCGTTCTTTGCTTGTGAAGTTTTTTTATGAAAACAAAGGAAATGCTGCAGCTGCACTTCGAGAGTTTCGTCAACAATTAGAATTCGTCAACAATTTACTCAAAAGACCAGTGGGCAGCAAAACATGCTCAAAAATTTTGGTGTACCCCAAATGCAAGAGCGCCAATGTCTTGATTCAATTACCTTTTTGCAAGATGAAGCGTATCCACACATTGGACTATGAATACAGCAGTTTCTTCGGCCACATTTTACAAAATAAAAAGAAATTAGTCGCACGTTGCCGGCAACCTACCTTCTCGCTCTACACGTCTTAATTCCTGCATGTGATAAGTATCTCAATCGACCAATTAGAATCGGCAGTAGAATAATCTGGTAAAAATCGATAAGGTCCTTGAGATTGAATGTTTGATACATTCGAATATAACGTGTTACAAATGTGTATTTTAAGTCTTTTCAGCCTGTTTTTTGTTGTACAGTGCCATCCATCGGTGTTTCTGGAGCTAAATTTTTTTCGCGTAATCCGTCTCTCCATGTCTTGAATAGTATTATCACCGATTTTGGAGCTTTTTATACTGATTAGTTCGCTTTATAGAGAGCTTAGAATAGGATTGTTTTAATTTTGATCATTTTGTATATCGATCAACATAACAGTAACATTTTGAAGCGACTGAAAGAAGGATTAATTAAAAATTAGTCATTTCTATCATATTTGAGAATATTTTTTTCCAAAATAAAATTTAATAATTTGTTTCTTTTTTTTTAAATATTTTTTATTAAGATAAAATCACTTTTTTTAAACGTGGAATAATTTATGCTAGAGTTAAAAAATTTGTACTAAAAATCTGTGTCAAATACTGGTTAATCAATCAGATAAGCAAATGCATTTTTTTCCTTATTATTTCTCAGAAGTATTATTTTTATTCTTGTATATTAAAAATAATTCTGCCATGGAGCAATAGAGGTTTGGCATTTATCTCAAGAAACAAAAGTTATTAAATTTTGCGAAATTAAAAAAATCAATATGACAACGCAAGCTCTTTTAACTCTATGCGCCTACTAGTCGGAGAATTCCAATATCTTAAAACCTAAGATAATTTTTTGTGTCCAAACACAGACTGGAATTATTTATTTTATGTACATGTTTGATCGTAATTACACTTCACCATTAAATTTCAACTATGCACCTGAGAGCGCCTGAATCAGAGGTTTGTCAACCTGACTTTGAGCAAGGGATTTTAGGGCGTTTCTGGACTCAAGGGTTTAGATTTACTTTTTGCCAGATGTAAAATCTAGCAGCTCAGGCCCATTCGCTAGATTTAAATAGTCAGAAGACGCGAACGGTAACGTGAGTGTTCAGGTCAGCTATCAAATAATCATCATTGTTCCTAGTACTAACTTCTATCATAGGAGGTACGATCCGACATCGGGATGTGATCAACGCGTAGAAACCACTATGGCAAAACCTTTCGGTGAGACAGGAATCCACTTAGTTACCTAGCGGATTCTTTTCCTCGTACTTACCAAAAGTAACGCTGTTAGTTATTTGAACTGAATATACATTTGCTTTAAATAAAAAAAAGCATTTTTTTTATTATTAAGTAATTTTTTACATTATGATTGATTCTGGAAGAAACAAAAATCTCTACAAGAAAGCAAAACGCTTCACATATTTTTACATGCTTGTGACTGAAAGATTTCTCAATGGAAATTAATTCGAAAAAGCTTACAGCTAGTGAAGCAGATATTATCCTCCTCCACGCAAAAATACCTTTCTAGAGTATATTACAAACCCTTCTTCACCAACATTGACCTAAAACATTTTCTGCGCCTTCGAATTCTAAAGCATCGATTCCAAATGATGTAATGGAAATTAGGGACCGAATATATATGCAAAATTCCGATCTATACCATGCCAATTTTGACAGGTTTTCACAGTGACGATTGGTTTTGCCTCGGGTAAGTTAAATTTGTGCGACAAGAAAGATTAACTTTATAGTTACATTTTTGTCCTTATTAAGAAGATTCTGTGTCCTCAGGTGAGTGTCGAGTTCAGGATAGAGAGAATTGCAGCTTTGACATTCAATATTACTATGCTTACATGGGCTTAGTGCAATCTGATTCTTTTCAGTCAAGTATCTTTTTCAAGAACTAAACACGATAGTACGGGAGTTTATAGATGATAAAAGACGAGGCTAGAATTTTCTTACGCAATTGGATGTGAATTGAAAATTAAGAAGTCTGTCTCTGTATACCTCTGATGAGCATTCAAAATAGACTGTATATTTATGTAAATCAAATTTTGCATATAATAATGTTATTGAGAGCTTACCTATTTAAACATGAAATAACAAAAATACATTTTACCACAAAAGGAAATGAACATCTTATTTTTAAATAATTAAGAACTGTAATATTAATTTTAATAAATTAAAATTTTTTTTCAAATATTGATTATTAGGATTTAACAGTTATTTGTTTGCTTACATAAATCAGAGTAATTCGTGTGGATATATAAATAAAGAATAAAATATTAAAAATAAAGAGCATTTAACTCAATCCTTATTTCTTTTTAAATTTTTAAAATTATTTTCTTTTTATCAGTAAAATTAAACATCGCAAAAATTTTACAAAGACTAGGCATGACAGTTTTGATGTTATTCTTAGCTTCAGGACAATTTTGAAAATTTCATTGCAATTTTCGCAAGTTAGGGAATAAAAATGAGCAGCTTGTGAAAACTCATCTTATAATATTTAAAAGATTTAATTATGAAACGTATCAGAGGTGCCAAGTTCAACATTAAAATATTAAATTCGTTCAAATTCTAGCAATAGGACAGGAAGAAATGATTAGAAAAGTTCAGACCTGAGAGAATTATTTGAAGCACATCAAAAAGAATGATCAACCATATTCAGTAATCAAGAAAATTAGATGATATTTTGAAACGGAAATTGAGTGACAAAATTATCTTCTATGCAGAGTTTGTAGGAAAAAAAATTTGGAAAATATGCGGTCTTGAGACAATTCATCATGAATTACAAAACGTAAAATAACATGATTGAAATGGAAAGGTCTGAGTGTGCAATAGAGAATGAAAAGCAACACTTTTAGTTTTGGTTCTTTTAGGAGAATAAATTCAACAACTATGGTTTAAATGAATGTCAAAGGCAAATGAGGAATTAAAAGAATATGAGAGACACAGTTTGATAAGATTAATGCCTTTGTTGCAGGTCAGTGTTTGGAATAAGAAATTTAGCTAAAATAGAGGAAATAAAGAATTCATATAGCTATTTAGATGTTTTTATAGGTAAAATCCATCAAAGATTGTCTAAATTAAGTATTTTGGGAATCATACTAGATAATGATAACAATATGACGTTCTATAAAGCAGGAATCTTTCTATTATAGTGGCAGAAAATAATATTCTCCGCCATTTTTTCCATCATAGAATTTATTGCCTTTAAGTGATAATTGAGTAAAAATAAGAGTTATAAAAATTAAAATGTTAAATTTTTTTTAAAAGACCTTTTTTAGATTTATAATCTTTCTTTCTTATTTTTGTTTGTATAATACATTTTGTGTTATAAAATATGTGCTATTTTAAGTTAAACGCAGTTTTAAATCTGAATTATATTTTTACGATATACTTTAATTTTTAATAAAATTAAATTTTTCTTCTATAATCATATTTTTTATTTAGAAATATTCTTTTTAATTTTTATTTAGCTGCGTAGTGAATTAAATATGCTATGCATGCTTACATCTAAGATAAAGTATAGGTGTACTTGCGAAACTACTATAGAGAAACAATTTTTTATAGTAACAGAATGTATTCTAAAGATGTATTCCAGAAGTATGTAAACAAAAATACCGACATGCGGCGTTTATAAATATGGGAAAAAGCATCAAGTTTAACAGCAGCAGCAGTATTTCTTATCACCGTCGCGAAATATACTTTGTGGAACTAGAATAAGCATAGTTGATGATGTTCTTCAATCCTAAAATATATTGATCAATCATAAAAGAGTTTCACGACAGGATACTTGGACTGTTGCCAGTACAAATTTCATATTTTATTCCATAAACAGGAGTATCATCAATGGATAGAAAGAATTTTCGACATTATTATTAATGACGTATCAGAAAGGCAGCCAAGCATTAAAATAGTTTTTAGGACTTAATTTGATTTATATTTTCAATGATCATTCCTCTTTCATTTTCCAAGTTCCATTTTGCAAAAGAATAAATGTTTAATAAATTTATATTTTCAATGACCATTCCTCTTTCATTTTCCAAGTTCCATTTCGCAAAAGAATAAATGTTTACAGGTTAATAAAAGATATTCATATATTCGTTGATGTTGATTAAAATAATGGCATAAGAATTCGAAATTTTATTCTTCTGGTTCTTCCCCCGGTTTTCTTGTATAAACACATACATTTTTCTGTTAAGTTCCATTGTGCAGCATAGGGAATTGAGTCTACATTTGGGAACATTTCTTTCAATTAATTAGTACGAGAATTTGATATAGTTCTACAAATATTATATCAAGATATTATACTAAATTTTAATTATATAATTTATTACAGTTTTCACTTATCCTGTTCAAATATTCACAAATAGAAGAATAGAGAACCAGTCACACTTCAATGGACATTTATCCAAAATTTGTTGCAAATTTTAGCTTTTTGTTGTTAAAATTATATGCGAAATTTCATTTCTCTCGATTGCTAGGTTTTGAGCTGCTGCATTCAAATGTACACTGATGAAGAGAAAGATAAAGTTCCTATTGACTGAATTCGCCCCAAAGCCTGTAAGAAATTTATCATTTATGTTTGAAAATTTCAAATAAAATTCTCCTCATACATCTTGTTGCGTTTTCACGTTCACAGCTTCGTCTTGTTCCCAGACTGGCACGAATTTGTGAAAATTGCAATATTTTCTATTTTTTATTGGGCAATTCTAAAATCTTTGTAAAAAGTTTAAGCTTGGATGGGCAACAGAAAGAGACAAAGACAGTGGAAGAAATTAATGCACTAAAAATGTGTAATGTCGGTTTAATGAAATATATTTTCAAATTAACCAAAATCGGTCTTTCACATGTAGCTTTTCATCTCTCCAAACAGGCAAACCCCTAGATACTGATCTGAATTAATCTTCAGAGTTAAAGATAGTATTCATAACACAAGATCATTAGTCACCCTTTCCGAGTGAAAGTGCATGCTGGTAATCCAGGAACCGAACAAGCTGACCACTTTGCAAAATTAGCCGCTATTGATGGAGAAAAATTAAATATCTCGGCCCCTAACACACACATTAAGGACAAAATCAAAATTTATATAATCTTTGAGATACTGAGAAATTTAGGATCTTGTCTTAGAGACTGCAATTAGAACATTCACTGACAAAATATGCAAGTACGCTTGTCTTTAGAATATAACTAATTTATTTGTTAGATAAATCACACATTTATTTATTAGATTGTATTTTGATGGCCTGTTTCCTGCACTAAATGGTTCATGTTTTTCATGTGGAAAACCAGGCGATTTGGACCGTTATATATACGAATGTCTACACACAAATATTACCAAGTTGTAAAAACAGCTATTGACAACAGAAAACAGTGGTTAAGAAATTTAATCAAGAATTCCGAGGCTATCAGAGAAAAAAAAAGAGGAGGAGGAGCTTGCAGAATTGTTAGGGCAACCTGAAATGTCCTGATATGCTAAATGGGAATTTCGCTTTTGAATTGTTTTAGTGCATTTGCTCATGCATTTTTACTACATTTATCATTTGAATTCTCTGTCGTAGTCAAAGACTACTTTTTAGGACATCGAACACTTTTGTATATTTTTAGTGTTGTCATGATGTGAAATTTTCTATTTTATAATGAACTTCTATTTATGTAAAATTTTTAAATCATTATACTCCTTTATATTAAATTATATAACTTTAATTTATATCATAATTTATATTATTAATTTATACTGGGTGTTGCCGAATTCGACCGACAAATTCAGAGGGGTGATAGGCGGCATCAATAGGATAAAGAATCACCAAACAACATGGGGTCCCAAACGTCGTTTAGGGGGCAAAATCGCAAAAATATAGGGAGTCGGCGAACTTTTAGCAACTGTAAAAAATTAATGAAAAAATAACAGATGGTGTTCCAACTATGAATTTTTTAAAAGTGAAAGCACATTCTTAAAGGCAATTTTTCATGTAAGTAAATACTGATTTGGTGAACCAGGGGGTCGTAAATTATTGAAAACGAAAAAGAAGTTTAAAACCCTTATCTGCAAAAATATTAAAACTTTAAGAAAAATAAAAGCTTTTAAATATAAGGAATTTTATACTCTTTAATTTGATGTAAGTCTGTAATGTGAAAACTGAGGAGGTTTTAAGATATTCAAGAAAAACTAAAATGTTTGCCGGGAAACATCGTTGCAACATCGGCACCAATGTTTACAGAAGGTGTTGCAAAATTCTATCGAAAAATTCTGCGGAGTAACAGTAGGCATCAAGGAGATAAGAATTTTCAAAGAAATATAAAGTCGCAAACGACGGTGAAATTTATTTGCTGGAATAAAAATACAGCATACATTTGCAGCACAGATATTTTAACATAAGAAAGGAGACGATGAGAAACTTTTATAAAAATTGGTCAGTGTTGCGACCACGAAGGTCATTCACAGCCGACACCGACGTTTAAAGGACCACCGGACGCACTCAAACATACCAGATGTGTATGCGAATTCTCCAGCAACTACGACAATCCGTGTTACGAGATCTTTCGATGTATCCAAAGGTGTCTGCTAAACAAGAGTTTTCATATGGCACCAGAAGAAGAAATCCAAGGGATTGGGTTCCGGGGAACGTGGAGGCCAATCAACTGGTTCGCCACGTTCTATCAACGTCCCAGGATATGTATCATCTAGGTAGTAAAGCACAGAATTAAAAAAAATGCGCTGGTGCACCAACATGCATTAATCACATGTTCTGGCGTGCAATGGCCGGTATTTCCTGCAACAAATCCGGAAAGACGTGCTGCAAGAAAACAAGGTACTTTGCGCCACTGAGCCGTTCGGGCCCTGCACTTGGCCTTGTTATTTTGAAGGATCCTGTCTCCAGCAACTATCTATTAATATTTGCAAAGGTGCTGTGGTGTGGACAATGCCTACTTGGATATTGCTATTGGTATATTGTTTGTGCTAGCTGTCCATTACCATCCGCTGGGTTGTAAATTAAATGCATATCCGCATATTCGTCATTCGAGAAATCTGGCATGTTGTTTGCGAATGGAACTTATCGACAATCAATTCTGCACTTCTCTTTAATGAATACAAGCTGCTTTTATATTCCTCGAACCATCAATTCTGCAATGCTCGCTGCTTTTATATTCCTCGAACGCATGGAAAATTTAGATACGAGAAAGCTTCTTCTTCTCGACTACATTGTTCCAAATCCTTGCATTCTCAGGGCCATTCTCTTCGCCAAGCTAATTGTCTCTTCGATGTCTTTTTTTGCGATTTTCACAGAATAAACGCCTCCTGCGACCTTATGTTTTATGAAAATTTTTCATCTCCTTAGTGCCTACTATCACTTCTCTAAATTTACCTTTCGAATTTGGCAACCCCTTCTGTAAACATCGGTACCGATGCTGCAGCGATGTTTCCTAGCAAACATTTTAGTTTTTCTTGAATATCTTAAATTCTCTTCAGTTTTCACACTACAGACGTATATCAAATTAAAGAGTATAGAATTCCTTATATTTTCAAGCTTTTAGTTTTCTTAAAGTTTTAATATATTTGCAGATAAGGGTTCTAAGCTACTTTTTCGTTTTTAATAATTTATGATCCCCTGGTTCATCAAAGCGGCATGTTACTTACATGAAAAATAGCCTTTAAGAATGTTCTTTCACTTAAAAAAATTCATAGTTGAAACACCTTTTGTTATTTTTTTTATTAATTTTTTACAGTTTCCAAAAGTTTGCCGACTCATTATATTTTTGCGATTATTACCCCCTAAACATTGTTTGGGACCCCATGTTGTATGGGGATTCTTTATCCTCTTAATGCCTCCTATCACCATTCTGAATTTGTCGGTCGAATTCGGCAACACCCTGTATATTTATATTAAAACTCGTATTAATATTAAAGAGCATATAATTTTTATTACATTTATTATGTAATACTGTAAGTAATCACTTTCTATGCTAGGAAAATTGAACTGTGTTACAGTTTGGTAAATCAATAAATAACAAGGCAGATACCCTTAAACCAAAATTATGATATTGGTGAAAAGTGCCTAAATATAGTTGTTAGTGTGAAGAAAAGATTTGCTCGTCTTCAGTCTCTAAGTGGCGGTTTGTGCCGTGCAAGCAATGATAAAAGATCGATTTCCGAGCAATTCAAGATCCTTCACATTAGTGATTACATGGTAATGCTTTTTCTTTTTTGATTGCAAGGAACAGTTCCTCATGAATCTTGGTTAACAGAGCCCAATCTTCAGCGATATTTGGAAACGTTAACAATTCTCAAGAAGGTAATTAAATCTAATCATTCCGGTAAACTCTCATATAGGGTCATCCTGTTGTATGAAAACGTTAGCCCACATACAGTCTAGGAGACAAAGGAACTTTTGCAGAATGCCTTGATCCTCTCACCATATAATCTAGATGTATAACCGTATGACTTCTACATCTTCGGTGTCCTCAAAAACGCAATGTAGGGACCGATTTTAAAAGGACTATGAAAATAAGGAGTGAGTGAGCAACTGGTTTAAACAACAACCAAAGGACTTTTTCGATCCAAGCAATATGTGATTAATATAACCGTGAGATAAATGCCTAAACAATTATAAGCAATACTTTTGAATTTTATTAAATTAATTTTATTAAATAGCTTTTGTCCATTTATTTAATGATTGCACCTGTTATACATTCTCTCTAATGGTATGGGACGAGTGAAATTACTTTTAATTACTGATCCTTTAGAGATTCTGACTGTAAATGTTATACAAAATTTTATGAATATATCATATATCCTTATATGGGTAGGTTGAATTGGTGTTGGTTACAAAATGAAATAAAATCCACAATTGTTGAACAATGCAGTTGTATACAAAGTACCCTCACAATTCATATGAAGTATGAGAGATCTAACAGAATATATAAGCAATAATCCTATAGGCGTCCTATAATCAATAATCATTTGAAATATTTAAAGCATTCAAAGGATTCATTATATCGAAGCTATAGGCATTTCCTATGCCATAAGACAAACATATTTCTGTTTTGTTGTAAAATTGTGTTCCATTAAATCTGCGTTTCATACTTTATTCTGTATACCTGTTTCACTTAAATCACTAGCTAAGAGTTCTTGTAGCGATTACCTTCTGCGTAGATCATTTTCTATGAATCTATCATACTAGAGTTTGCTCCACGACTCCAGTACTGGAGTTAAAATCCCTCGTAATAAATAAATAGCCTGAAGTGCTGATAAATTAAGACACTCCATTGAAGATTTGTGGTATATGTGTATCTGATACATGCAAAATCTTTTTTCATGCATCAAATGTCCTCCCGATGATATGGTGCGGAAGTTAAGAGAAAGGTATGATGACTCAAGTATCATCCTCATTATCCGACCATGGCTTAAAATTGAGAAATTAATCTCAAAATATCCATCGTGCTACTTCGAAGGAGTAAATTAATATAACTAAGCTAAACATCCATTGAAGAAATATCACACGATCGTTCTATCATAGAACATGCATGTTATGCATTTTGGAAGAAGCATTGCCGAATTCAATTCACAACCACTTTCAAAAATGTACTTTTCGCTGATTTTAAACAATAGTAGCAATATTTAAATCAATTTCTTATTAATTACTTCATTTATATTAATATGAGAGAAAAGCATATATTTTACTAAGATTTTATCAAAGAAACCCTAATCAAATATTTATGATTATTTTGCTTATCCCACCAAACTCTATAAATTCATATGCTTTCTTTTTTATGCCTTATATTTACAGCAAAGCCCTATAAATTAATTTTTTATATTGCATTTCTGTTTTAGAGTTGTTTGTATTTTATATTTATGCTTATATTTACATAAAAGTGTTATTTTCCTCTTTTAATTTATGGATGCCAGTATATTAGAATAGCTACCAAGAAACTTCTTTTTTCTTATGGTACTTCAAGGCATAATTTTAGAATTCACTATGTATTATTTATGAAGAGAAATAGTGTATTTTATGACTCTACTGTATTGATTTAGATAATATATTCAACCAACTTAAAATGATAATGTATATAATTTTTCAAGCATTGCATTATTGTATGGATGTTATACCAGAATCGTAATAATATTTCGCAATATCCCTTTAAAGCCATAAATGAAATTATTTTTCAGAGTCAGATCAAGTAGTAATTACTGATTGCACTTATTGTACTTTATTTAGAAACGTACCTTGTTGAAATTTTGAATGGGTTGTTCGTATGCCTTAATCCATATTGAAAACGATTGTGATAGATCATACAGTTATATAATAATGAAAACAGATTTACTATCATACCTTATATATAAATATGAATTTAAATTTCCTTTACAAGATAGAGAAGTCGTGGATACATTTTACTAAGAATAAGCTATTTTTGAATTAAACTGAAAATAAAAATTATTGCAATCTTTCTTTTTTTTCATTATTTCATTATAATTTAATTAAATTACGTAAATACTTAAGAGAAATCTTTGATATGTAAATCATCAAATATGATTTTATTCCATCTTTGAGAATTTTAACATTAAGTAAATTTTCCATCTCTATGCAAGCACGTTTTGAATTTCACAATATTGTAACGCAATAAATTATAATTTTTTAGGTTATAAATATTAATTTTCTCATAGAAAAGACCCTATAATAACAAGTTCCATACTATCTGTGCCATCATTCTGTTTTAAATGATTTCTTATGATAATTTTCCCTTTAATATTTGTTTAACATTTCATTAATTTTGCAAAATTTTTGAAAACCTCTCCTTTCTAGGAAGAAATATATATTTTTGTGTGGATTAGAAAGGAGATATTTGAATTTCTAGTTAATTTCCATAAACTTGAGAATTAAATGACCGTCTAGAGTGGTTTCTTTCAATTTTGGAAGTCGCCCGTCATTGGAAACAATGAGTCTAATAGAATGATGTTTTGACTACTTTTTTGTATTTTTTCATCACATTTTCTTATTTTTCCGGAATGCCACAGAGTTTCCTATAGATTCAAGAAAGCAGTAATGAATTATTGCAGAGTCATACAACAGATTAATGAGACCGTGGTGCTGCATTCTTCAATGAAGTCTCCAATTTTCAAAAGCTAGCTAAACACGCGAAACTGATCTACAGATCCTTAAGAGAAAATCATTTAAACATCTCAGTACTTCCTATCACTTTTTATGTGTTAACTTTGCACTATATTTATTTTTTCTACCATCGAATGTAGATATGTACTTTCTGCTACAGAAACCTTTCAAATAAGATATTCATTCATTAGTATTTTTAAAGTAAAAGTCAGTTTTATAAAAAATTATAAATATTAACTTTTTATACAGTTTTTCGTTCCCAATAGCTAAATTTGAATTTAAATAATTACACGCATTCTAAGAAACATAATAAAAAAAGTGACTTCCATAGTACAAAAATTATCAGTGATGGTTTATAAAATTTGTGCTGACTCTAGTCATGAAAATGTAGTCATTAGATTGATTTATGTGGATTGAATTCGGAAAATTTAAGTAGATTCAACATCCTGAAGATAAAAAACTGATCTGGAAATATCGGAAAAATGTAAACAGTAATAAAAGCGACCAGTAGAGCTATAATCACGATTATAAAATATAGAATAGACCGCAGCTAGACATGAATAACTACGCGTAGTGTAATCTCTTATGAGCTGAATCATCTCAAATTTTTAGATGAATTATTTCTGTGATTTTTGTCCTATGGAAATAAAACATTTTGAGTCATAGTCCTTAGGATACTTGTAAGCTTTATTTAGCTAGAGCAGGGATGGCGAACCTATGGAGAGCGACACAATACATTAGGCACGCCACCGATCAAAACGGTTTGCATTTTAGTTCAAAATAAAATACTTCACTATGAAGTATTACAAACACACGCGACTGATCGGTCGCTGTGAGCATATTCCCATTCCCTGCCCTATTTCATGCATGAAAAAAAAAAAAAAATCGGGCACATTCATTGATTCACACCGTCGCGAACTCTGCAAAGTGAGTGTGACGTCATTATATGCGAACTTCGAAGTAGTTTCAGTTCATATTGCTAGAATTGTAGTTTGTAATTTCCAGGATTGTAGTTCGTAATTTCCGAAGGACGAATTTGGAATCATCACTGGGAGCACACTCATTTGTTAACGTC
The DNA here is from genome assembly GCA_026543865.1 of Argiope aurantia. Taxonomy (NCBI): domain Eukaryota; kingdom Metazoa; phylum Arthropoda; class Arachnida; order Araneae; family Araneidae; genus Argiope; species Argiope aurantia. The sequence goes on along the minus strand of JAPMOR010073754.1, from coordinate 447,240 downwards.
TTCCGTTAGTTACGTGGTTGTCTACAATTGCTAATGATGCAAAGTTTGTCTATGTATAGCATAGTCAATTTCTTTGACACAACTGTATTTTAAAGTTTATTTGTGTTATATTTACAATTTTTATCATGGTTAGCTCAGCAAAAAAAATTGCGTGCAAGATAGTAAGTGTAACAGAATTTCACACTTGGTGGATCGAGAAATGTGGCATGATAAGTAAAGGCGACAAAGCGGTGTGTGTTTTATGTTCTGGAACAATGGTATGTTGAACATCGACGGCAATTCGAAATAAATCCCAAATTCTTTTGCTAAAAACGTGAACCAGTGCAAAAAGAATTAATTTCAAGTGCAATAAAAGACAGAAATTAACAGTCGACGTCTATGATTAAATATGTTAGCAAAAATTGTCATACAAGCGCGGCAAGTCACTCGGCTGCAAATGTCATTGTCCGGCATAGTAAACGTTTTAAAGAAGGATGGTTTTTGAAGGAAGTTTGGTTAGCATGCGCGTCTTCAATTTTCAATGATTTTGATGATAAGGATAAGATAATTCAGGGAATCAAAGATATTCTTCTGTCTAGAAACACAATAAAAGAAAGAATCTTAAAACTGACCAGAAATGTATCAGATCAAAAAAAAAAAAAATGACATTAGCTCCGCTCCTTTTATATCGCTATGCCTTTACGAAAGTACTGACGTCACTACATCTGCACGTTTAGCTGTTTTTGCTCGATATTGTGTAGGAAACATCATTAAGTAAGAATTAATAGCGATAACATCGTTGCTAACAACTACAAAGGGCACAGATATTTGTAAAACTGTTAAAATTTCGCTTGCTGAAAAAGAAACTGATTTGAAAAGAATAATTTCAGTAATAAGTTATGGTTCTCCAAATATGGTGGACAAAGAAAATGGTTTCATTAGTTTATTTCAAACAGAGGTAGGACGTTTGATTCTTGAATTCTACTGCATTATTCACCAACAAGCCTTGTGTGCTAAGTGTGGTTTAACATCTCTTGTTAATGTAATGGCGTTAGCCACAAATATAATCTACCTCATATCGTCACAGGCTTTAAATAAGCGAAAGTTTGATGCTTTGTTGGATGAAGTCAACTCTGTGCATAAGGACTTACTAATGTATATTAATGTTCGCGGGTTGATCAGCGGGAACGTACTTCAAAGATATGTTGACTGCTTGGAAAAAATCAGACATTTGCTGCAAAATGAGGGGAAAATAGAATAATACTCACAGTTGTTGGATGTTATGTGGTTTTCAAAATTGATGTTTTTTAAAGACATGTGCCAATGTTTAAATGAATTGAACGTAAAGCTTCAAGGCACAAATAAAACAATTATTGTCATAATGGATCTCATTCGCGCTTTTGACGCTAAACTGAATGTTTTCAGAAACGATATTATTATAAGAAACTAAAAGCACTTTCCGAACTTGAATTTAGGTGTGCATGAGAAACGAGATGAAGAAAAAGTTATTGAAGAATTTATTTTTGTAATTGATTCTTCAATCAAGGAATTTTCATCGAGATTTTCTCAGTTCGAAGAATTATCGAAAACGCTCAAGTTCATTATGTACCCTGATGTGCCTTCATTTGATAAACTGAACTTGTCCCAATTCGATTGGTTGGAAATTAAACAATTTGACCTACTTCATCTACCTATGCCTATGCGTGATTATTGTCAGAGGTGAGTAACATTAAAGATTCTCTTAGAAACCGTTTGGCAGATGACGCCAATTCAACATGCATTCTGCTAAAAGTAGCAACTTACAACCCTAATAAAACTATTTATCATCTAATCTGCAACAACAGAAGTCACACTAATGTCAGTTTAGTCAAAATTATTTGATGGCACGTGTATATCTCATTAAACATTTCTTTAGAAAAAATGGCACGATGATCCATAAAGGTTCGCCATCCCTGAGCTAGAGGGTTCGTATAAAAAGTTAGATTTCGTAATTCTTTATAAACCTTACCATAATATAAAACCTAAATTTTTCTAAACGATTTTGTAACTGGAAACATATATTTGTGACCGAAGATGTGAAAATAAAGGTCAAGTAAGATAATATGTTGCAAGTAATCAGTTGAAATTACAAGAAATTATATATGAAACTATAGATCAGAAAGCATACACTTAAATTGAGGTTTTTGTCAAAAGAATCTTTATAAAATAAGATGCCCTAAAAATCATATATATTATATTTCTTAATATTAACTTTAATCTAATGCATTTTTTCTTACATTTGTTTAATTTTAATGTAAAATTAAAACAAAAATCAATTGCTTATAACATTTTTAAGAGAGTCATAGATTTCTTACCGTTTTAAAATATTTTAAATCATTCAGTGAGCGTAGCAGTAAAGGGATTTAATTCAATTTTAAGAAACGTCTAATAAGGAAGGACTAGAAATTTTGATGGAAAATTTTATGACTCAAATAAATGCATGTTATTATGTCGACACGAGAGTCCAAATCAATTTCTTTCTCTTTGATATTCACAAAATAACCCTTCAAGTTTTCACATTTTTTCACCCCGGATCATAAAAATTCAAAATGATTTCTGCATTTTTTAATACCATGAATTTTTAAAAGCTAATATTATTATTCAAAAAGGGAATGGGGAGAGAAGAATGTCAGTCAAATTTTAAGTTATTTTACAAGTAGTATTCAAATGAAATGGTACGAAATGTCGTAACAACTTAATCGTTAACATATTTGTTATAGGAGAACATAGCGAGACATCTAGGTATGCGATTAGAGTCTCCGTAGTACATCGGAGCATGCATGGACGCAGACATGCGCAGGAGAGAGCAAAAACTCTTTTAAAGAGCGCCGTCCAATCGACGTGGCAGTGCATGTGAAGTCAGGAGGGCGTTTACATTGCAAAATTCGACGATTGAGGAGCAGCGTGGCGCTAGCTGATTTATGACAGTGGAAGGTCTTACATCCCCGCGATTCATCGCACGGAGGGTGTGGTTCTTCTGCTCCATGATAACGCGCGTCCACACGTCTCCAGGGTCACACACGCGGAACTGGCCAAGGTCAAGTGGGAGCACCTAGACCATCTCCCTTACAGCTCGGACATGTCACCTTGCGATTTTCATTGGTTCCCTGAAAAAATGTCTGAAAGGGAAGCAGTTCAACTCGGATGGATATAAAGAAGCTGTGAAGGACTGGGTCTCGTCACGGCCACAGGAAATCTGGGAACAAGGAATCCTTCGGCTAGTTAATCAATGGTATCGTTATACTGAGGCCTATGGCGTATACTTTGAATAAAGTCTTCATTTATACCCACAGTGTCGTTTCGTACATTTTCATTTGAACACTCCTGGTATTTTAAATAATGATTGAATTTTAAGTTTTTATATATGTAATAAATTAAAATTCAGAGACAGCTAGATGATTAGATAAGTTTTCAGCTTCATCAGGAATTTTCTAAGCTCCTTCATAACTAAGTTTGGAAAGAGCCTAATATTCAAAATATTGAGCATAGTATATTCGTGTACTATAAAATATTATAAAATCAAATAAATTGATCAAAATTCAATTGAAAAAAATTATTTTTAATAATTTTTTTCAATTTTAAATATAAAAATATAAAGTCTAAAATATTCTGAAAAATTTATATAATTACATATCGATTTTCAGCTTTTTACATTAATGAGAACAATCATATTCATGACTGGATGCCTGAAGGCCTAAAATATGATTTCAACAATCAAAACATACACCAGACACTTTTACCTTTAAAACTTTTTGCGATATTTGTAATTCAATATGCATGGCATAATTAAATTTTTATTTTCTTATTCGTCAAACGATATAATTTGATTTTAATATATAAATTATTATACAATTTCATTAAATATGTATCAAGTAAAATTATAATTTTTTTTTTTTTACTGGATCACATACAGATCGAGTACGCTTCGATTTGAAAGTCAGATTCAGCGATGTTGTATTACCTGATACATGGTAGCGAGATATAAAATTATACAAAAATTAAAAATTATAATATTAAATTAATTATTACAGTTGAAGATAATGATCCTCAAATTAAAATAATAATATCAACAACTAAAATAACATAATATAAATATATTCTGTTCATTAAAAATCACTATGAAGCTACGGTTCGCACTCATTTTGTGTGTGATTAAATAACTTAAAACTCAGTTTATCTGAAAAATTTGCTAGAATATTTAGAAAATTTACAATTAGGAAACATATTTTCTAAACGTAACTAATATATTTGTATAAAATATTAAAATATGACCAATGAGACTTCAGTGAAAATTTCATGAAGACAATCAAGTACTGTAAGTAGAAAGAATTTGGCCAATTTTTTAAAAAAGTAATATTTCGGTTCTTTGCTAAATTCCTGAATAAAATGTTGAATGGTTTCATCTCATGTAGAAGGTTTTTGACAATGGTCTTTATACACATTTTAAACCTTAGTAATTGTTCACAAATTTTAATCAATGTTTTCTTAAGCAAGTGAATTCGACAGTCAAGTTAAATGATTCAAAAAGCTATTTATTCAAATATAACTAGAAATTACTTATTATACTTATATTAGTATATTGTTTCATTTCAGAATCACTTTTAGATTTAAATTTTATGTAACATTTTGGTTTAATAACATAACAAAATTACACTAGAAATCTAGATAAAAGTGGGACAACATTGCCTATCTAGAATTTTGGATCTTTTGTTGTCCAGTTCTTGAATGCATTTTCCACATCCAGCGTTTCTTGTATCTATAACTTTCATGTTTATAAGAATTTCGTGTTTATAAGTACTTCAGTTGCATAGACACATTAGGACCAATTCGGGAAGCTGCAAATATCAAATTTGTTAAAATGTTGAATTGTGATATCTCTTTAGAGGCTACTAAGGGAATGACAGAGAAAGAGCATTAGATAATTATAATGTCTCTCAATGGATCATTGCTATTATAATTTAATCTTCTCCATTCTATGAAACGAAGAAATCAGACATTATTGAGCAGATGCAATTATCGAACAAATTCTTTCATTTGCAGACTAGAAATGTCTTTTGGAGTTTTTTTTTCTATTGCTGATAATGCAAGGGTTCTTTGATTCCTTGGTCAGACAGATTTCCCAGTTTGGCAAATGATGAAAAAAGAACAATCCCTTCCAAATACTTCTACAGCAAATCAAATTGGAGGTTAGAGGCAGATAAATGAAAGAAAAATCATGGGAATGACTCTAACATTAGAGATAAATTTGGTACTTTATGTCATACATCTGATGAATATAATGAAATATGGAAGGTCAATATGGCCCAGGGGACTGATGATACAGTTTTTCAAAAATCAGCCTTCAATGTTAGATGTAGAAAATTGCCGAGAGTTAAATGTCAATCATTTTAATCTTAAATGTTTGTTTAATTTATGAAGACAGAGAATTTAAGGTATTATCATATGATTGATTAAGGAAATACCTGTTACTTTCCAAACGTGCATTATAAAATTTTATGCAATAATAAAATATTGTTCACAGAATAGATCTTTCTTACAATGAAATTTAATTCTTTTAATAATTTATCTTTCATGACAAAATTTTTCTTTTAGATTTAGTAAATTTTAAACAGCTCGTATTTCGAATATTTTTGTATATGCATCTTTACAATAAATAGTACTAATATGTAAGATATTAACTAATAAGCTTTATTATTAATATATAAAGAGTTTTAATAGTTTTAAAATTATTTTTCATATGTTTTTATGGGCTTTGAGGGATTTTAATACAGCTGAAAATGTTGCTCGCTCTCAAAGTAAATTTGCCAATGTTTATTCAAAAAATGTAGTCCCGACTTCTTTAATTTTCAATATCCGAGTTAGTTTGTGGCGTTTACGGCCCGTCTTAATTTTATTGCAAAAAGTTTAATCAAAGTCAATCTCAAAGGTTGGTTAACGTAGGAGAACATCAGATCATATCAATATATATATCTACCAATAAGTAATTGGACACCTGTGATAAAAGAGTTAAGCACATTTATTCATACTCGATATTTGGTAGAGTCTCCACCTGAGAAAATTACAGTCTTAACTATCTGAGGCATATTTTCCAAAACTATTTGGATGGATGGTGGGCAGTGGTATTTTCTTCCACTCTGATTGGAGAAGTCATATAAGTTCTTTCACCGATTTTGGAAGGGTGCTGCATCCCTTAATTCGGTGAGACAACTCGTCCCGGAGCTTTTCTATAGGTTTCAAGTCTGAACTCTGGGCAGACCAGTGTAGGTTCACCACATTGTAATCATATCAATCCATGATGTACATCGCAACATAATAAGCGGCGTTCTCATTCTGGAACTAACAATGATTCACAATTTGCCACAGCGTAGAAAGCATATTGTTGTCAAGAATAGTTAAGTGGGAGTCAGGGTTAAGCTTATCATGAACTGTGATTAAGGATCCCAGTCCATACCACGACAAACATCCCCAGATCATAATTCCACCTACGATAAATTTTACTGTAGGCGTAATGCATTCTGGTAAAAGGCGCTCTCCATGCATATGATACTCTGCCATCCAACTGATAGAGACTGAACCTTGATTCATAACTTCTGAGAATCTGTTTCCATTCATCTATGGCCAGTTTTGACTTGCCTTGCACCACCTCAATCGAACAGTGTGGATGGATTTTGTAATCAAAGATCTATGGGCGGAAACACGACCATGGAAGTCAGGCAAATATTTTTCCTTGCGGATGGTATTTATCGAAACAACAGTTCCGATGCTTGTTGGAACTCCTGGAGTATGCGGGCCATCGGTTTGGTACGGTTTTTCCGAATTTCTTTGGGCAGCACTCGTCTTAGTTTCGTGGTTCTGCCGGAGTCGAAGCACATTCCGACGATTATCACTCACCTTCCATTTCTTAATCGCAAAAGACACTGTCGATTTTGAAATTTTTCACTCACCAGATATGTCCTTTAAGGATTGGCCATTTCTATGATATTCAAAAATTACGCCTTTCTTGAGGTCAGATAGCTCTGAATTTCGTGGTATTTTTCATGTGCTAATGCCAATGCTATTCCTCATTTGCATCAGTGGCGCATCCTCATTTGCATCAGTGTCCAAATACTTATTGTTAGATATTATATATATATATATATATATGTATATATGTGTGTGTTTTGAAGAAGGCTGTCAAAAAACTGTAAAATCATGAGTGTATGAATGCAAAATTTAATTTTAACACAGGTGGCGTATTTATTTTGAAGCACACTATATTAATTTTTCATATAATGAATAAAAAATATTTATACTAAAATTATATTCCAAACTAAAGAGATAACTAATAAACTTTTAAACCATCATTAAAAATGTTTATATATTATGTGTCTACTCATGCTTTCATAGATAAGAATAAATAAAGTACGGAGAGTAGCGAATGTTTGAAATAAAAAAAAATCGCCATTCTGATGCTCATAAAACCACGCAACGTTGTACCAAAAGATTTTCTGTTGAAAATATTTGGATTTTAAAGGTACGTTGGCACTAAAAATTATTCTTTATTTCTCTCTTTTATTTGCGTTTGCAAGACTAATAAAAGCAAAGATGAACTCATTTATATTCCCAGTCACGAGTCTAATTTGCATTGACAATGTTTAAAGAGAAATGACTGTGTGTTCATTCTAAAAACACGTTCCTATTGTTCGAAGAAAATCAAATTTTCATTTTTGATAACAAAATGAAGGTACACTTTAAATTATTTCGATATATTTCTTCTTCTAATCGCAATAACCTCTTTTTTCTATTTCAGAGATAGGCACGTTTCTGTTTTATTCTTTCTTAAAATTTTGCAAAATTTATTTGTAGAAATGAGGGAATAAAGATTGCTGAAAATTTAATTTAACAGCTTGGTTTATATAAATTTAACTTTACCTAACTTAACTGAAATGCAAATGAGAGAAACAGATGAAATGCAACGGAAAAAGAAGGATGTAATAATGATAGGGTAATTTATGGTAATTGCTTAATTTCATTAAAAATTTCTTAATGCTTAATTTCATTAATATATTATCCATTATATAAAAATTTACTGCCTTTTTCCTGATGCATTATTTTTCCAATTCCCTACAAAAACCTTATTTTTCACTTAAACCTATTAAATCAAAGTTTGTTTGATATTTATTTTTTCCCTCGCCAAAGATAATAATGCATTACTAATTTAAACAGCATATTGAAAGTTTTAATATAATACAATATTTACTCGAATCGTTAAAAGGCAAGAGTATTTTTTAATGGGTGAATTTTCATTGCGGACCACAAATAAATTATGTAAATAAGAGATTAAATATTTATAAAACATTTAGAGAGTTTAAAATGGAGTTTGCAACTCATTAATCAGTTTCTTTTTTATAACGTTTATCATCACCAATAACCATACAAACTTCAGTTTTTTAACTAATTATTTATCATGTATATATAATCTAATATTACAAGGTTATCTAAATTAAACTTCCTAATTTCAGAGACCGTGCAAGGTTTTATGTAGGTTCTAATAACATGGGCGACAGACTCTCTAGATGATGAAATAAAGATTTATTAGAAAGAAAAATATTATAAGAAATTTTCAATGACAGTAACAATAATACAATCATTACAGTGGACAAAACGTTCTACATCATTTCCACATGAACTCGTTTCTGTTTGAGTTTCCACAACATTTTCCATTCGCAAAACAGCGTGTCCCACTGCAGAATGCAAAAAATTCTCATTGATTCTATGGATATGAGAAATTTTCCTATCTTTCAAATATGACAATGTTGTAGATTGTTCTCGGTAGATCGATGTAATTCAGTATGTTGATCCATATATTGGTTTGCATTGCCCTCTGAGTTGGAGAAATTTATTTTCGACAACTTTGTATATGAAATGTCACAACCTATACAGTAGCATAATGTCAGTAAATAGAATCCAGCAAAATATGAGTTTTTTCTCTTGAAAATATGAGACTCATCTCTTCCATTATTTTGAGTGACCTAAGAAGTGTAGACATCTCCCCTTTGTAATATATGACAATGAAAACAGGCACCCTGGATATCTACACTATATACCAATAAGTAATTGGACACATGTGATAAAAGAGATAAACACAATTTATTCATATTCAAACCTCCGGGGTATATTTTCCAAAAGTGTTTCGATTTCCCTCATTAACTGTCCTGATGAACAGCGGTATTTTCTTCCACTCTGCTTGGAGAAGACATGCAAATTCTTTCACTAATTTTGGACGGTTGCTGCACCCCTTAATTTGGCAATCCAACTCGTCCCAGGGTTTCTCATAGAATTCAAGCCTGGAATCATGGGCAGGCCAGTCCAGTCGGTTCACCTAATTGTCATCATACCAATCAATGGTGGGAATCGCAACATGACAAGTTGAGTTGTCATCCTGGAAATAAAAAGGATCCAACCCTTGAAATCGTCACAGCGTAGGAAACACTTTGTTGTCTAGAATAGTGGATTATGACCCGGCGCTGATCTTATCAGGAACTGGGATCTAAGGTTCCAGCCCACGAGAAACCACGAGAAACATCCCCAGACCATAATTTCACTACCGTCAAATTGTACTAGACACAATACATTCTGGTAAAAGACGTTCTCCATACATACTCCATACCCAGACTATTCCATCCAACTGGTAGAGATTGAATCTTCATTCGTAACTCCAGAGAACCTGTCTTTATTCATCCCCGGTCCAATTTTGATTTGCCTTGCACCACCTTAACTAAGCAGCGCGATTGGATTTTGTAATCAAAGGTTATAGGAGCTGTAGTAAGACCATAAAAATCAAGCAAATGTGCTTCGTTACGGATGTAATTAGGGAAACTACACTACCGGAGGCTTGTAAGTACTCATGGAGTATATAGGCCATCGGTTAGTTGAGAATTTTCCGAATTTCGTTGGACAACACTCGTCGGTCTCTATTTCTTTATTTCGTGGGCCTGACTAGTCAAGGCACATTCCGACAATCACCATTTACCTTCCATTTCTTAATCATAAAAGCCACTGTCGATTTTAGAATGTTTAACTCACTAGATATGTCTCTTAACACTTTCAATTCCAGCCGGGCGGTTTGAGAATTTACCCTATAACTTCCAAGTGGGTAGGTTTAGGGCGGCTGCTAGCCGTTTTAGGAGAGATGGGTATTAAACGCGGCTGCTCTACTAAACACTCCAGGAGGTTCTCGTTATCTTCGACTATCGCGGCTTTTTCACAGTAGTTTCCTCTGTGCCTTAGGGTTGTAGGGGTAGAAGAGGGATTCAGTAAATAGGTTTTTGGCGTATATTTTGTATTTTGAAAGAGTTTTAGTTTCTATTTCCATGTGTTGTTAGTTCAAAATTGGAAAGATTTTACGGCAATTATTACAAATTTTCCACTGAAGTGCTCTGTTAACGATGAATGATATATAAGGATACCGACAAGTTGTTTATTTTTCGGATAAGCATCAGAAGCTCTTTTCAGTATTAAGACTATTGTGATGATATAAAGACAAACTATTGCTTTGTCACTGCAACCTATTCACATCGCAGTTTTCTCACAAAATGTGTAGCGACTCTTTTTACTGTAGATGGAAGTCGTTTTACACTCCAAGCGTCTTATTTTGTCATCAAAGGACTGTGGAATTTGTGAGGCCAAGTACAAACTTCAGCTTTCAAAATAACAATAAAAGACCAGAAAAGGATTGGGAGCATTCTTTATTGACCCCTTCACAGAATGAGATAAGTTACATAAATATTGAGCTCCTTTTTCAAATGACATTCTGAAAATTTCTCTTCAGTTGTGAATTTCTAATCTTTATTTTACATACTGTGAATCGGGTTTTTGGATTACCAAAGTAATTTTTGTATTGAAACGCTTATTTTTTCATTATGAGTAAAAGAAATCGTGAACACTTTGAAGAAGAAATTAAAGCAATTTTACTTGCTTCGGACGAAAGTGACTGTGATCTATCAGCGAAGATGATGGTTGGCCAAAAAATGATACTTTAGCTCAGCTTTCATTTATTCTAAATAAAGAAGCAGGAGATGAAACTAAAGAGAATCAGATGAACGAGGAAGATGAAGATGAGGAGTCAAAAAATGTTATTTAATTTACTTATCAAAAATTTGCAAATGTTTCCCTCATGCGTAAATTTGTGGAAATTTAATATGAAACTTTCGTTTAAAAATTTATCTTGATTTAACAATACTATAGAAAACTTCACATAACATTTTAAAATCCGAAATTCAGCATGACAATTTATACTAAAAAAGTAATATTTATGATGAGTGAAATAGTAAATGTGTTAAATCTTCATATTTAGTTAATGAAGAATCTAATAATGATGAATGTTATAGTAAAATGTCCGGCTGAAAACTGAAGGAATGTACCTGTTTTCAAAATATATTTCGCTAAGTAATTTTTCCCCCGAATTTTGTTTCATAAATTTTTGTATTTCAGCATTAAATTAAGTTTAAAAAATATGTTATCTATTTGTTTCGATAGATGAGATATATAACGTTTGACGTAATATATTCCCTTGGTTAGACAAAAATTTTAAATGTTATATTTTAAAAGACTAATAAAAATGAGTGGAAAAATAAAGATATTTTTGAAATGTACATTTACTCCACATTCTTTTTCGATTATTTAATGTAAAAGCAAGAATGTGTAAGGTTTTGTAAACAAAATGTGAAAATTTCTTTAAAAATTTAATCAAAGTTCTAAAACTTTTCTCTTAGTATTGCGATTGAAAATGCAAAATGATATTTTACATACAAAATTTCATAAAGATAACCGTTTATACTAAAAAAAAAGAAAAAAAAAAGAAGAATACTAAAGACAATAAAAAAAAATCTTAGCTAAGTGTTGAAAGATCGTATTATTTTCGAAACGTCTTTCAAAAAGTGCAGTAACATTTTTTTTATTCAACGAATATTTTTATTTGGTATTAAATGAAGATTTAAAACATTATCTCGTCTACCAATGAATTGTATTGACATCTATACTATATAAAAATGTACTAATTGCAATGATATATGCACAATGTATGTTCTAAATTACTATGTAAAAAAATTTTTAAATGCTAATGTATGACATATTATTTAATTTTGGCAAAAAGAAAAAAAAATGTAACAGTCTAATAAAAATTAGATGAAACATAAAGATGCCTTGAAATTGCTAGTAAAGCAAGTTTTTATTTAAATGGTTTGGATGCCTAACATAAAACTTACAATAAAACCCCTATTTTCTAAATTACAGAATAAATTTCAAATTTTTTGTAAAAGAAAATACCCCACAAATACGAGCGCGACACGCTTCACACTAAAAAAATATAAATATATACATCTCGTTGTCGAAAACCACAAGGCAAGCGTCAAGGTAGAGCGTCGACAGCTTTATTACTTCGGAGTGCGGTGGGTAATTGCCCCTCAGCTTGGAAGAGTCCATGTCTTCCAGAGACACACTGAGAAAGTTCGGATGTTAAAGGGAGTGCGCTTGAAAAGTGCTTGGATGTTAAAAAGTTAAGGATCGGCCATCTCTATGGTATCCTACAATTACGCCTTTCTCAAAGTCAGACAGCTCTGAATTTCGTGACATCTTTCATGTAACTGATACTAATGTTGTTTTCTAAGCGATATTTAAGTATGGAGTGCATGACGTAGATCAGGACAGCAGATATCCTCATTTGTATGGGTATCCAATACTTATTAATAGATAGTATATATCCCTACCACGATCGCAATGCAATTCTTACTGAATCAAAATATCTGACTGAATATACTGAATTTTCACGGGTTAACAAAGAAAGTTATAAATAGGGAGAGGAGAAGAGGGGTTTTGTTTTCGGAACAAAACTTTCCTCTCATCTCCCTGCTTCCTCAAAAAAAAAAAATGAATTTAGTAATTTCTTTAAATAAGAAACAATAATAAAAAAAACCCTAAAATTATGAAATAATGTTATGAAACAGTATTTTTTTTTTTTTTTAACAAAGTGTACTTTTTTTCTCTTTATTTTAACTGTTCGTGTGCTTGAATCTTAGTAATATACTGAATAGTTTAATAATAAGTACGATTTTTATTCATTTACCGTGTTCTTTTGAAATCGGATCCTTACCATCTTTAATAATACGTAGAATTTGCGAAATTAAATTCGCCCGATTTAGAGATATCTGTAATGATTAACACAAATCATAATGACATAAGATTTGGATATCTGATACTTCAGGTTATGCGTCCATCGTTTAGATTAAAAGATTGAAATAAAATATTGGCGAGAGATTGTTCTGCTACATCCTCAAACTATGACTTTTTGAAATGGAAACCTTATCTTTCAGTAAAATTTGCTAATGACGATATAAGTAAAAGAAAAGGATAAACATTACTTAAATAACTGTTCTCAAATCCTTCATAGACAGCGCTGACATTGAAAGACAGTTAATTAAAATTTTCTGCAAAAATAGCACGTTCTTGTCACCGCAATAATAGCATTTATGGACGCATGGGTATCTACCTTTATTTTCCAACAAAATGGATTCGTCTCTCAGTCAATTTGTAACCCTTGTGACTTTTTGACTTTGAGGATTTACAGGATATTTTTACAAAAAAAAATTAAGTTACAAGAAATATCTACTTTCTGGGACATTAAAATAAATGTAGATTTTCTGTGTTAATGAATAAGAAATTTTGTTTATTGACTGGAAAAGTAAAAGATTGCTAAATATATATAGTATATTAGTAGCACATTTCACTAATTAATATAATTTTTTAATGATAAATCTTTACAACAAAATATAAAGTATCTTCTTAATCCATGTGCTCTTATGATCTATATTATGCATTAATCTGTTGAGGCAGTGCTTGCTTTATTTATAGAAATCTATGCATAAATATCTCTACAACTTATATCTTCTCTATAATATATTTACTAACCTTAAAGTGATTAAAATGGAACATTTCCTTCAAATAATACAGTCTGCTGTGCCTAGAATAATAAGAGGCGGATTTGATGTATTCATCTTCACCCTTTGTGTACTGCATTTCTGGTTTTATCAGCGTTTCCTATGAATTAATGAGGGAAATCGTGACATGATTATACCTTAAATAGCTCTTTGTGAATGAGCGCATTGTATGCGGGAGAAATGGATAGGCGGGACAGCGATCCTCAGCATGTTTTTGCTATTCAACATGTTCGCTCAGCTGTGCACTCGAATGGGTTCATTGTTGAGTCAATCAGGAGACGTGATAACGTCGGTTCAAAATATTCATCTTTTTAGAATATATATATGCATTTATAGAGTGTGAACATAGAGAAAGCTGTTTATTAAAGCTGGGAAATTTTAAAGAGAAGCCTGTAGTTTCATAGCAGTGATTTATTATATTCATAATAATTATATATGACATTGTTATATAAAATACAGTAACTATAGAAAATTCTACTTATTTTCCTCTGGTATTTCTTAAATATTCCTCTTTTTAGAATATATATGTACATCTATAAAGTCTGAACATAAAAGGCAGTTCATAATAGCTGTGAAAATTTGGAGGGAAGCCTGTAGTTAACTAGAAGTGATTTATTATATTCATTATATGCATATTAATTGTATGCGGAATTAATATAAAAATGAATGAATAATTATGAAATACATTAATTATACAAAAATTGTACATATTTTCTTCTGATATCTGAAAAGTATTAAGATTTTAATCCATCTACACTTTTTAACCTTTTTTATCAAATAAATAAATAATAGAATTATATCTGTCTGAATATAATAATAAAATAATGACTAAATTAGGAGTCGGTCAAAGATATGGTATGTTGTCCTATTCTCTATACTTAAGCTTTAAATATATATGAAGTTTTGAGCTAATCCATATTATATACGCAGATATACAGGGTGTTCGTAATTAAACGGCATTATTTTAAAGTTATCTACAAATGAAATTGTTATTGAAAAGTTATGAAATTTGTGTATAGCATAATAAAGGAGTGAAAATTTGCTTGAGTGAATAAATGGTTCAAAATTTCAATCTAGAACGGCATTTTTTAATGAATTAGCCATTTATGACCAGTATTTTATTTAGATTTCACCACTTCTCACCACTTTCACCATTTTATAGTTCCCTCTAGTAATTCGTATTTATTAAATCGCATAATTTCTAAAATGAGCTGCAAACTTTAATTAAAACATTAAAAAAACCCTTTATTTTTTCCACCTTGGACTGCCATTGAACGTCACTGTTCTCAACAAAAATTTACAACAAAAAAAAATCGCTTTTACAGCTAACACATACACACACAAAAAAAAGCAAAAACAATGAAATGTCTTTTGATGAAAATTTCTCGATTTTCCTTAAAAAATTTGTCTTTGGATGCAACTGGAAGTCTCTTAATCAGTTGTTAGTTCGATAACTTCATCGTATGGAAAACATTCTTCACAACAAATTTTCGAACAAAACTTTTAAACGAATTAAGAGGGAGAAATAAATACGTAAATTTTTGTCTATGTTATGATGCAGCTATTATAAAACCTAGAAACTTTCATTTTTTAAAAAAAAAATTGCTTGTAACAGCTTATCAGAATGGCATTACGTTTGCCAGACTGAGAGTTGTCATTTGTTTTACTGAAGTGATAATTCCATCGTAGTCGCTCTACGGAAATATCTTTCTTTGAAGAGATCGAAATAGTCCATTGACTATGAAAAATCTTAGATTAATAGTAGCCAAATTTGAGGAAACAGGTATGCTTACTATTCGTTCTGGAAGAGGAGGAAAACGTGTTTTCGTAGAAGCAATAGAAAAAGTTGCTCTTTAGGTAAATGAGTATAAAGCTTTCAACATACAGGCGAGTATCAGTGTCCGCCGTATGGCAGAAAGATTGGATTTGCCCCATTTAGCTGTTTAAAAGATTATGCAGTGTATCCTCTGGTATTATCGATACAAGCTTCAACTGGTGCAGAAGTTGTTTTCACACGATTTCGAGATACGACCACTGATTCTCACTTCAGTTTCTTGTTCGCTTAACGGTTGATTCAAAATAGCCGTACAATATTCTCTGGACAGAGAGAGTGCACTTTCATTTGGATGGTTCGGAAAATACTGACAACTGCCGAGTTTGGTCAGAAAATTCACGCTTAATTTTAGTCACGAAAGTAACGGTATTGTGTGACTTTATTGTATCATTTATTCTAGGTCCGTACTTCTTCAAAGCATCAAGTGATGGAGGCCCAACAACATGCTCGATTACCGAACAGTTATATACATCGTTGTTATAGAATAAAACTGATCCAGACTTGTAAATACGTCACTTCCTTTCAAGTACAATTTTTATGCAAGATAGAGCTCCTCCACACATTAACCCTTTTGTTAAGGACGTCCTCAAATATCATTTGGTAGAAGGAAACGCCATCAGCCACTAATTTTGTGATCTGCAATCTTCTCGATCTTCCAGACCTTAATTCATGTGATTATTGACTTTGGGGGTATTTGAAACATCTGATAAGTTGTAATAACAAAGAATTTTACCTGATATTAAAGACAGCAATTCGTGACATGCTCACGGCATTTCCCATAAAACATTGCGGTCAACTTTGGAACATGCTACATAGAATTCCAGATGGTAGCTGATGTTGAACAAAGCAGTGAATTTTTTTAGTTTCTAAATTAACTTTTTTATTCACCTAAACAAATTCCATTTCCTTTTACTAAGTCCTATACATAACTTTCTGAAAAGTAGTTTAATCTGCAGATAACTTTAAAATAGGATCATTTAATTACAAACTCCCTGTATGCCAGATGCTGAACAATCGATCAATGGGAATATATCTAGAATTGATAGCTAATCCTCTTATATTTTATCTCACACGTAGAGAAAATATTGTAATCACCAAAAAAATTCAAATTTCAGATTTTGTTGAATTTTCCCATTTTAGATTTTTTAGTTCGAAAAATACATTTTTAGCATGATGTATGCCCATCTGTGAGCACAGTAATTCAAAAACGTTTCAGAAGAAAACAAGTATATGAACTTACAACTAAATTTATATATATTTTTCAAATTTTGAAAGAAATTCATTTAGAAGAAGTCGGTGTGTCTGTTTGTCAGAATTACGAGTGAATTTGAAAACACATCTGCCGACAGGGTGTATGTCTGTTGATCTCTATCTTAGCCTGTGTATAAACGTAATAATTTAAGAATGCAACAACTTAGATAAATGAAATTTGGTTCACAGTTTATGCATTTAAAGTGTAGATTCTTATCCAATTTTAAATCGAATCTATCTATCAATTCAGTGCTTTTGCATGCATGTAAAAGCAATAACTCAAAAATACAGCGACTTTAATAAATGAAATTTGGCATGTGATTTAAAAACAACTGTAATTCGGTGTCAAATTTTGGTTTCGAACGGTCAAAAAAATAATGTGAAAGATAGCAACGAGATTCAAGCCAAAGATCGTTATTTTGTGTTTGTCAATGCCATGAAATTAATGCACAAGTATCGGATTTCTTTACTGTATTACAAAGCACACTACTGTCATATATGGAACTTTAAAAATAAAATCTGAGCAATAGGGGTGTGCACAGCCTCGCTCAAGTTCCACAGATATTACACAAGGGAAGGGCGGATATCATTTTTATTTGAGAATATGAAAATAATTTTTTCAGGAGAATATTCACTCTTCTTTCCGTAATTTTTTCAAAGTAGCAACTAGAAGTAAATAGTAGAATGAACAGAAAATAATTTTAAAAAATCAATATTCAATAAAAACAAACAAAAAAAACCGTCAATATTTATGAACGATCGCTTCTAATGAAAAATGGATTGTAAGAAGTATAGAAGATAAAAAAAAATTCTAAACATGCTAACATTTAAAAGACAAATGACTTAGATAACTTAATCTTTTTGTCTGAATATCTTTATACCCATGAGAAACTTTTTTTTTTTTTGGTAGAGCATCAAATAAAAACGGTAACGTTCAAAGCATTCTTAGATAATTCCATTTGTTATATTAACGCTCTGGGTGAAAATGCCTCTGTTTTTTTCCTTCCAAAAATAAGAGATCTCAGAATTCTTGAATTCTTCTTGAGGGACAAAAGCAATGATCCTTGAATATATGTTCCTATATATGAGAGCGCGCTAACAAACTTTTGGTCCTCTGCAACCCTCCAGGGACATTTGGCGAGCATTTTTTGTGTTAGTTCCGTCTCGACAGTGGAAAATTATTTCCCCTGAGCCAAGTTCCCTTGTCTTCATTCGATTACGGAACTACCTGCCAAGCGGATTTTTCTCTCTATCTTTCAAAGTTTTTCTTTCTTTCTCGCCTGAAGTTTTTCTTACAGAGGATAATACTATTTGCTTGAAGAATGATGTGTTATCCCACCAAGACTATTATTTCAAGGTCGTGTTTGAAAGAAAATCAGATTGATCATGATGATGCTTTTATATTTGTAATTAAAAAAACGGAGTTAAAAAGATATAGAAAGAAGCTAACAATCATTGATTAAAAGCAAAAAAGAACAGATTTTTTTTCTTATCTTCCAGACGCTAATTAATTAATTAATTCCATTAGTTTCCATTATAAAGACACTATATAATGTTCTTTTTTGTATTTTTGGTGAATGTTTATGATTTTTTTTACCACACAATTTTATTTAATTTGACTTATTTCATGTTTACAAATATGGAATTTTGCAATGGACATTTTATTCACTTATTTCAATAGTTTATACTCTTTTATAATGAATATCTGAATTCTGAACTTTTTTAAAATCAGAATCTCTGAAATTCTACCCATTTATGTGCTTTAGATAGCAGTATACTATCTTAACTGTTTAAAAAAAGTAATCATCAGTTCATCGACTAATTTAATTTTTATTTTCATAAAAATTTCGCTGGCTGGTTAAAGCATTTGAAGGGAAAAAATTAGTATTGATAATAATGAATTCAGATATATTTCAACAATTAATGCAAATAAAAAGTTTTTGGAAAGTATACATTCGTTATTTCACTAAAATGCTGGATATGTTTTTTGATTATACAGTCATAAATGTATGATAATTCGAAAATTTTATAATAAGAAGAAATTAGATTAGAAATTTTATAATTACAAGGTTATAGCCAGAAGCAATTTGAAACGAATTAAAAAAACTTAAATATTCATGAAATATTAAAATATGCTGCAAATGTGATTAAAGTTCCAATTTAAATAGAAAATTTGTATCGCAATGATACCGTTCTAAATTAGATATTCAAAATTTGGATAAAAAATAATTACTTTATTTTTATTTCATTATATTTGTAATTTTCCATTTCTATTTTGTTGTAACAATTACCTAAAATATTGAATTAAAGGCTCTCATATGGTGAACATGAAATGGAGATTCAAATTTGGTTCCGAAATTCTCTGTTATTCTAGTATGGAGAAAAAAGACATAAAGGAATAATTCAAGATGACGCACATTCGATGCTAAGTAATATCTGCAAAGTGTCACTCTAACTAAAGCGTGGTTTGGTTCATAGTTGACTTTAAGGGCCCTAAAATAAAATGATTCAACAAAATATTACATTTCGTAATCTATTACTTTTCACATACTGGTTCAAGAATTTAGGGCAAAATGATGCAGTAAAGTATTAGTTTATTACATTTTGACAATTATTAGATTGCACATAGTGGTCTAAGAATTTAGAGCAAAATGATGCAACAAAGTATTATTTTATTACATTTTAACATTTATTAAATTGTACTGACTGATTTAAGGATTTTAGTCGATATTGACACAACAATGTATTACATTTTTATAATTATTGTAGTGTACAGACTGGTCTAAGGATTTAGGATAAATCAGATATAACAAAGTTTTAGAACATTACAATTTGACAGTTGTTATATTACACAGATTAGCCTAAGTATTTAAAAATGCATAATAAAGATTAATAAATTATTTTTATAAACATTTGATCACACAAAAAATCGTAAGTAAACCGCATAAAAAAATAATATACAATCTTCTAGAATAAGGGTTCAATATGTAATTTTTGTTTCATTTTCTTATATCTTTTATAACAGATTTGTCAATAGAATTATTATGATTTAGTTATTTTTTGGTGTGGGTAGTAATTCTTGAATCATTGGTAAAACATATAAAGAAATTTGAATATAGTCTTCAATAGTAGTAAATAATTTGAAATTTTTTAATAATTCGATATATTCAAAAATCATTTGACGGTTCTTTCCTTTATTAGAAAGATTTTTGATAACTGAAGTGATTGATTGTTTTATTTAGAAATTGATGAGAGGAAATTAAGCTTACGTTAAAATTCAAATTGTAAAAATATTTGATAAGGCAATTTTTTCATTATTTTAGGAATTTTTTCCTTTCAATTACGTAATCATTTGGATCACTTATCCTTATCTTGATATGTAGTGGCAACTTACAGCAAACAGTTGAATTATTTCAAGCAATATCCACTAGTACTAAGTAATAATCTGTTAATTAATTAAATTAATTTGTTAATTCATTTTGAAATTAATTAATTAAGGATTGTTTACAATTCAGGCCTTGATAAAAAGTACTATGAAATTTCTTTTTCTATAAAAGGAGTTGTTTAACGATTCCTACCATATTAAAATTTGAATGTCACAATTTGATAAATAAACCTACATGTTGATTATATGTTCGGTCATAATCTTAAAAATTATCACATGATAAACTGCTAAATGTTCCTTTTTGTACAATATAATACGAGCACATCCTGTACTTTGGATACATAATCTTAACTATCATGGTCTTTTTCATATTTTAATACTTCACTGCGATCGGTATAGGGAAAAAAACAGTGAAAATATTGATCACGAAACCATAAAATAAGTAATGAATCTGCATGAACAAAAGGAGAATAGAAAATTTGAATTAGAGATTCGTATAAAATCTTTAAAGTTGAATTTAGAACATTAATTTGAGATTTGACGATTTATAAGAATTCTGAAAAAGAGAAATCGATAAATATAACATTTCTGCATGACTCTAACACACACACACACACACACACACACACACACACACACACACACACACACACACACACAAACACACACACACACACATTTAAAGAACATGTCTCCATTAAAGCGTGTTTGCAATGAATTTGCAAGAGTTAATATAGATGGAAAAAAAGGGGGAGTTCGGAGAGAGGCTTAGAAGTTAAGAATGATTGATGTTAAAATTAAACCTATCATGAAACAAAGACAATACTGCTGGAAAATAATTGATGAGATCATTTATGATAATTCATTCATGAGAAAGCTTAGTAAATAAGAACAGATAAAATTATATCCTCTTTCTTCTCATTGCATATGGAATTCGAAGCAAATCTAACCTAATTACAGATCATTGTGTGATTGAAGATACAAGGTCGACTTGTTCCAAGGATAGCTTTGGATACAATTATAATTTTTCATTTTTTAATTAATCTTACTCAAATTATTTTTTATAGTTAATGGTAACTAATGCTGATGAGACTCAGATAAAATATTATGTAACTAATATAAAAATGCGAATTGTTAATTTTTAGTAGTATAGAAAAAATGTAATTAAAGATCAACAATTTTTCCGATACGAATCAAAAATTTTTTGGAAGAAAATTTTATATTTAATCACTTATACATATTTTAAATATGCATGTAAACATAATTTTGCAGATGCTTGGCCGGAAAGAATAAACTGTTTGAAATTTTAATTTCGATTTATTTTTACCTCGGGCAAAATAAATCGAAATTATGTACAGATAAAATCAAATTTATGTACATATAAAAAGTCATAAGAGATGCGTCAGTACATTACGATACAAGAGCAGAAGTTACAGAAACTTGTTTTCTTCAGTGATTTTACGATGAGATTTTGAAAGGGATTTCTTTGCCATGTCTTGATTTAGACAAGAGAATCTAAGGTAGTTTTGAAAGGTATGTGTAAGTGTTAAGGATTTTTAACTCTTCGTTCCGGGTGTGGGAAGACCGGACAGCAATTTTGCTAAGCGAATGTTAGAAATAATTAAATAAAAAAGTGGGAATTGGATCAAGAAATAAAAGAATACTTTCGAATAAAGTTAGCATGGATTAAATTAAGATAAAAATTAGGAAGTTAATTAGGATTTAAATTAGATTAAGGGATATCATTAAACACTGAAACCGGTTTCATGGAAATGTAATGTCACCAGATTTCATGGAAATGTAAAATTCTGTGAACTGTATCACAAAATATTATTTACTTTTAAGACGTTGGTGATAACATCTATCAATGGAATAGCAAATATTTATAAGCTATTTAATTAATATTTAAGCGTCTTTACTTTCAATTGCGCTTTTTTAAATCTAATCTATTGTAACTTATCCTGACTTATAAAATTTTTCAGATATTTTCACAATAATAAATCCATCAGCTCTGAGATCTAATGAGGTTCTGGAATGAACTCAAAGATTCTTTCTTACTTTACCATTCCACAGGAATTCTATCAAAAGAGGATTTCAATCAATTTAAACTTCAATTAATTCATCAATAAATTGATTTAACTTCGATTAATTTATAAAAGAAATTGATTGAAGAACAATTCCAATGATGGTTAAAACATTACTTAAGCTGAATGATATGAAACTTTGCTGAAACTAATTATTTTCATACACTAGTTAAGCAAAATGTGTTTTCACGTAAGATATATATTAAAATGAGGAAATTTAAATAAAAAGTGATTTATATTTAGATTAATGGAATTATTTCAAGACGGAAATATGAAAGAAAGGAAAAAGAAGGTGTAATTTATGAATAGAAACAACCAGGTAAGTTTTTAATCTACTTCAATTAATTTCAAAACATATCTGCCAATAACATATGTATTTTCATTTTGCTAAAAAGAATAAAAATAATCAATAATAAGATGTTTTGCGATCTTCCTTAAATTTTTTTTTACCTGAATTAGAACTTCTTTTAGAAGTCTTTTAGTTTTTCTAGAAAGTAATCGATAAATAGAAGGAAAAAACAACAACCGAAATATGTATTATTATTCAAGTAAATTAAATTAAAGGTAAAACTGGGGTCGCTTGAAGTTTTAAATATTCTTCCTCTAATTGCTTTTTTAAAGTGATTTTGCTTCATCTAAGAATATTAAATAAAAATATTGTGATTAAATTATATTTGCGTATAGAGAAGTTAAATATTGTACTGTTTTCATATGAAGAATGGTTTTCGTTTATATAAATTCTGCATTTATTGCTATTATAAAACATTTCTCCTTTTGGCTGTAAATATATAAGATTTATAATGAAGCCGCATTATCTTCCACATTTTTAATGCTTAGGAAATAACAAAAATATTTCACATTTTATAGATTGATTGATTATTGATTTTATTATTCAATATCACAGAAATATGCAATAATATACTTTGGAGATTTTTTTTAATTTTTTGTTTAATTAACAGAAATTAAACGTTTTTTTTGTGTCGTAAAGAAAATATTTCTTGAAGTTCATTTCGTTTTATATTAAAATAATCTATCTGTCCAGAGTTGAATTACGGTTTTGAATATAAATTTCTTTTTATGGGGTATAAAATGGTTCATTAAATTAGACAACTTCCATCTTTGAATTTATTATCCAAATTTACAATGATAAACAGCATAATCTTGCTATTACTTTGAGGATAAGAAATGTAAAAAAAAGATCTACCGTGTAGTGTAAGTATTTATTTGATAGTCTAGTAATATATTGCTGGATTACAAAATAAAAATTTCTTTTAATTCATAATTTCAGGCGCTGTGTTGAATTTTTCTTCTAACTGAAAGGGTTCAGTACGCGGAATGCGTATATTTTCAAAATAAATTATTTAATTGCAACGCAGTCTTAATTATTCGAAATAAATAGGGATTGGAGAAGACTAACGTGAAAATTTCGGGTAATGGGAAGGGAAAAGTAGGAAAGCTGTTTGTTTAAATTATCCCATTTCATCTATTAAGAACACTTCATGGTGTATCGTTTATCAAAATAATATAGAACACAAACGCAATTCAACCGATAGAGATTTCTTTCTTGTATACTCTCCAGTAAAGGTCTATTCCAACTTCCTACTCACAAAATTGCGGACTTTGGTTAAGGTCGCGATTAATTCGTATGGCAAAAGCGAAAAATAATAACGAAATGTGATTGAATTCTATAGATTCTATAGAATTTGAATTCTGTGCAATAGCTTGAATATAGTATTTTTATTAAATGTATCGTGTGAATGTGCAGTTTAGAAGTCTTTTTTGCTGACTTAATGAAAGAAAAAATTATAAAATTAAAGATAACATATCGAATTTTATTGATTTAACTCATTGCTTTTATAAATTATTGCATTCAGTTGCATGCAGAAGTACAGGGCGACAGACGATCATCTTTTAGACAAATTTGGTTCTAAATTTGATAAGAATTTATATTTTAGGTACTAAATCTGTGTTCCAAATTCTATCTACTTGTCCCTTTACACTTTGTAATTATCGAATTTACTCATACTCGAACAGACAGGCATACACATTTCCTATGAATGGATTCAAAGTTGGTCGAAATCTATCTACAAATTCGATATTGAGTTCACATATCAAATTTCATGAGTCTAGATAAAAGCAATGAAATCTAAAATGTGGAGACTCGACCAAAATCTTGAGTTCTAAATTTTGATGAGAACAGTACTTGTATGCTTCTAAATATTAAAAAAAAACTATTGAAATGAATCGCTAAAGATACAAGAATGTGTGGCATTCTTAATAAAAGTTTTCCATAGTTAATTGTTCCATAGAAAGCTATGTTTTTAACATCCATACCGTTCAGTCTCATGAAAAGTATCCCTTTGTTCTTTTCAACAAATTTCAAAGTTCTTTAGATGGCATTTATTCCATATATATGAATCAATTCAACCTGCTACTCTTGATTTTCTAGTTCGTGCATACAATTATTTTCAAACAAAATTACTTCAACATCCGTCACTTTACACTATTCATTAACATCTATTTATGAATTATATGTAACGAACGATTAATAATGATAACTATCGGAGTGGTAAAATCGACATGAAAAGTGAATAATACTTAGCAAGTCAGATGCCTGACTTTCACATCCTAGATGCAATGAAACAAAAATCAATATTACGAAATTAAAATAAGCATTTTAATTTACTATTTTTAATTCAGTGCAGTCCTGTGGATTAAAACGACATTGGATAAGAAGAATTTTGCACTGTGAGTTTTAGAAATAACTGATAAATATCAAAATATATATTCTGTCTATTAGAGTATTTCAAAGAAAGTACAGAGAGTAATAAAAATGAAAGTTTGGGAAATTTGGCTCAAATATTCTTTGATAGTTGAAGCTATTCAATATCAAACAATATTTTCAAATTTTAAATTAGATTAGATTTTTTAGTCATTAGGAATTAACCATAATTTAATTCTGGCATTTCTCAGTGATTATTCTGGAAGATATTACCATTTATCTAATGCAGCTTCAAGTTCGAGTAAAATTTCTCTAATTTCAAAATTTTAACTAAATTTCAAGTAAAAAGTTTGGGATTTAAAAAAAAAACATTTTCGCCGTTTGATCAAGTTCTAGTTTTTCGTTAAATTTGTATTCTAAAAATTATGATAAAAAAACTATTTTTCTTGAGTATATATTTAAAATTTCATATGCAATAATACTCTTTCCAATATATATATATTTAGGAATTTACTTTATATATAATATTACCTGAATAATTTGTTTTACCTGAAGTATTCTTAGATTTTTATTTTATTAAAATGTATAGTTAATTTTCAATAATAAAAAGTATGCAAATATTGCCCAATTATTGCATATTATCTACAAAAACAGATTTTCATAAACAATTTGTATAAATATTAATACTAAGGTGCGACTTCAGAATTAGCAAATTATATCATAAAGTTGTATACTTATTAGGTTGTATACTTTTATATTCATATTTTGTATCCTCTTTGAAGCTTTGAAGCTATTATCAAGTAATATAGCAATACTTTTTATTGGATCTCTAAACAAAAAATACCTAAAATGTTTTATTAATCCCATGATATATTCAATTAAGGCAATGTATTGCTATATTACTTGAATTTTGCATCATTCTCGTTTTTACGTTATAAATCACAATTAAAGAGAAAACACAATTTTTTAATTAGGTAGATCCCCGAGCAGAAGAATCAGAACTAGTGGCAACTTGTGAAAATTTTACCGAATTGAAAATTCATCACAATTTGAAATTTTACTATCCTATTTAAAAAAAAAATTAACGAATAGAAGAGTGTGAGAGATTTAACTAATTTGAAATACAAACACATTTATTGGAAACAAACTGTTCTCCAAAAGAGACTAGGCGTTTATAAAATGTATATAGGATTTTTATCAATCATTGAATTCGGAATTATTGCAGCTAATTCATTGGATACAGAAACAAATCAAACATTGTGAAGAGAGGGAGAAAAAAAATACTTATTTGATAAAATCCTGAATTTAGAAAAAATCAAGTTTTGCATTTAGATATAGGCTGTTCTTCTTATTCACTTAAATGTATAACAAGTATGGAACTAATAAAGATTTACTTGAATTGTGTTACTCCTACATTCAATGCTTTGACCTATATTTGTTAAACAAATTCATTAAAAAAGCAAACAAATGTCGGAATTCGGATTTTTAGTGTTCACTTTCTGACTGATTTAAATATAATGCTAAATGTAATTTATAAAAAAAAATTGCAATTTTGCAAAAAATTTAAATAATTTGTCTTAAAAGAAAGATTGCAAAATTTGTAGTTTCTTTCTATAACAACCCACAAATATATATTTCTATGTTTTCAAAATGTATAAAACTACTTAAATAGAAATAATTTTGGGCTTTATATGCAGCTTTTGCAACATGTTTGAATGAAAATAGCATTGAAGAATACAAATGCGGTTTAATGCATTTGTAAGTTATAGATGACTAGTAATTTAATATCTTTAAGTGACTTAAGTGACCCCATTTTGCTTTGATCTAATTTTGGAGCCTGGGATTTCTAAATGTAATGGAATTTTTTTTCCTTTAACGGCTCTAAATAAAACCCAATTAAAAACTTTCCCAACAATTTTATTAATTCATTATTTTGTATCCCAGAAAAAAGTGCTGGCCCCTTGAGAAAGCAACAGAAGGCGATCAAGAACCGCCCAGCGTCGGTGGAAGTTTGACTCGAAGCCAATTTGGAAGCTTGCCAGTTAAACCGCTCTAGAAAACTACTTATTAACTTTCACCTTGATCTTGATATTATTAAACAAAGCGTGAAAGGTTAAAAATCCATGACAAGTAGCATACTGCTGACACAGTAATCGCACTTCATTTCGTTCTCAGGTAGAACTAATCACTGTCTAATTCAATCATTTGTATAAAATAGTAGTTGCGTGCGGGTGAATAGATCTTTGTCTTGTTGCTTTTTAGATTGGTAGTGGTTATACCTGATTAAATTCGATGCCGTCAATGATTTTTTTGTGATCTGGTTCAAGTGCTGTGTATCGGTTGTTATTTTTAATAATCATCCAATTTGCAATTAATTAATCTGTCAGTCACGACTATGAATAAATGGAAAACTGAGTAAATATTTAAGGAATAATTTTGCGAATACTTCAAAATATTAGCTTCATTTCATACTTTTATGTTACTCATTTGCTTGATATTTGTTACTTATTTAATTTTTCATATCATTTTCTAATCAAAATTTACAATATATATTTCTTCTACATTACCATTGTTGGCGCTATTATAGAGAGATAGTAAATAACTAAAGCTTAACTATAATAGAGTTCAAACATTTATTGATCTGTAGCCAAATCTGCTCAAAAGAGAAATTTTTAGAATGCTGATTTGGTTCATGATTAAATATTTAATAGGACTTATGTTCATAATTCTATATAGGACTGACTAGCGTACGAAAAAAATGCTATATACACTTGTACATATGGAGTATTCAGAAATTAGAAATTTTAAGGTGCAGGGGAATTCAGAAACAGTCAGTAGATAAATGTACTTCATAATGTATATATGTATAACATAGTTAATCAAGTGTAATAACATTATAAAACAGAATTAATCAAGTGCACATATATTAAATATAATTAATTGTGTAATGCTATCGTAATTCGGGCATAGTCGTTGTAGTAGTGGATTCCAATTCCACTTGGTTTAACATATTAAGAGGTTGCATGTATTTTGATCATTTTTTTTACTTTAAAAAGGCATTTATTGAGAAAAATTGGCACAATATATATCAATCAAAATATTTTCCTTTCATTTTTTACAACTTTTCCCATTTTTGTCCAATAAGTTTTGAAATCGATTGTCTTCGTTTTTTGTCGTTGACCTACAAAACTCTGAAACTAAAACTGACAATTGGGATATGATGGCGCTACATCTCTATAAGCTTTTAAAAGTGTCTGATAGGCTTTCGCAGCAGCTTTCTTCAAATCAAATAGAAAAAGCAATGAATGTTAAGAATGCAATTTGGAGCGTTTCTTGATTAGGGTCTTTATACACTGAATAACTTAATAATACTAAATGAAAAAACTTTCAAAATGATAAATATAAAGTAATAATAAATAGGTAAAACCCAAAACCGTTGTCGTTTATATAGATAATTCGCATGTTTATCAATAGACGTCATTAAAATACATGCAAGTAACTAATATATAGCTAAGTTCATGAAACATGTATCAAT
Organism: Argiope aurantia; assembly: GCA_026543865.1. Lineage (NCBI taxonomy): Eukaryota > Metazoa > Arthropoda > Arachnida > Araneae > Araneidae > Argiope > Argiope aurantia. Next base: position 418,438 of record JAPMOR010073754.1, on the reverse strand, counting down.
TAAGGAAATAGTCACAGTACTAAAAAGAAAAGAAAAATAAATCCTTGCATTCTGTTTTGATGAAAATGACCTAAAAAACAGTACTTGAAAATAAGTCTAATTTAGTTTCAAAATACAATGGCATAATGTCTTTCTGGCGGACATTTTGAAGAAACTAGCCCATACATTCATTTCACTTGAGGGTAAACCAGGAAAATTTCCAACACCATGTCCGATCTTAACGAGTAATTTTATATTGAAATATGTTTTGATCTAGTGATTTTGGAGTAATGATGGGCAAGGACACAGCAATTAAACTTACTTTTTGATTCATATTCTCAAAAAATTCATGTCTTAACCTAATGGTCCATTGAATAGTCTTAAGTCTGAAAAGTATTAACCGAAAATTCTTAACTGGAATACTACAGATTGCATTTGATGAAAGTAATTTGGAACCAACTGATACAAATAACAAAGTAATTTCATTAGTGGATATTAAATTTTTTTCGAAATAAAAAAAACAATAATATTTTTAAAAATTCTTTTTTTTTAGGTATGATCTCTTTTTTACTTCCCACGTTTACATTTATTCTGAAATGCAAACTACTGATGCTTGAGATTTTTTTTCTGATGGTTTTTTTTATGTCTCCATTGCTACAAACAGTTATACTTTAATTCTACTTTCTTTGTCTTACATGAAATTGTGATATTAATTTTTGTGTCGAAAGAATGCAAGAATTATCGGTTATTGATGATGAATATTGATTATGTAAAACAAGAAATTGAATTTAGATAGTAAGTTTGTATGTTCTTAGTAATGTTTTCTTTATTTGTAAAGTTTTCATACTCTTTTAATTTCTTTCATTAATAGATTTTTCCGTTTTAATTAATATCTTTCTGTAGCAGTAAAATGGCCAAACTCGTGGGAGGTTTTGAAGCATGACAAGTATGAAATTGTTTTCTTTGAAGTTTAATTATAGTATCAACTTAATTAATTTTGCCTGTAAATATATATTAGATTGTAAAGAATATTTCAAATTTTTGAATTGGTAGCATTTAACAGTTTTTCATACTTTTACCTCAGTTTAAATAAAAATCGCATCTTTTCACTACTAAAGCATTATACGAAGTAAGTAGAGATATTTTCTGTTGCTAAAGTGTTTGGGCTTACACGTAAAACATGAAAATGAAGACCGATTTGAAATAACTCTGGAATTAAAGATCTAACAATTTGAGTTATTTGGGTTAAATTTGCTCGCTTATTTTAATTTTGAATATTTAAAAATTGAAATTATTTTTAAAATTTACTAAAAATTTGTTAGTTTTATAAATTTATACACTTTTTCGAACTGAGTAGGATATATTTTCTTGGTACTATTTGATAAATATGTCTGCTTAATTCTTCATAAAGTATCATAAAAACTTTTCTTATTATCTTTAGAAGTAAAGAATCATTTTAGAAAATTGCATTGAATATTTAAAAAATGATTTAGCTGTACTTTATTTCCAAACTAATAATTTTAATTCATATAACAACCAATTCTAAAGTTCAAGTATTAATTCCATATTTGAAATTTATTTTTAATATCTGTTTAATTTTTTGAAATTAATTTTTAATACCTATTAAATTACTAAAATAAGCAAAACAGATGTCTCAGATGCTAAAATTCCAACATTCAATGCTGTAATGAACAGAATTAGAGATTATGAGCCAAAATATTTTTATAGAAAAGAATATTTTATAATTTCCAAAATGAACCTATACTATTATATAATATTGTCCACAATTTTCATGACAGAACTAATGAAATCAGCACTCAACGATATGAATAAATTAGGTTAATCTTATAGAAACTTCTTTTAAACATAATTATATCTGGAAAGTTACTAATTAAAGATATTATCTAACCTTTAAATGGACAGTAGCAATTCAAGAGATGAACAAGGAGAAATTAGGAATAAGATTTCTCTGTTCAAATGCTTTGAAGCAAGAACGGTTAATTATGATGCTAAGCTGCCAGAACATGGGAAATAATTGAATTTAAACAAAGGAAAAAGATGACGAAGGCAAAACATCCGGCAAAACAATAATATTTTACTTTAAGATTCTTTATTTTACATACATTAAGGATATTTAATACCCAAAATTGGATAAAAATATCCATTTTGCAAACTTTCATTTCAAGTTATCTCTGAACTTTTGGCTCAATTTTCTGAAAATTTTCAAACGATAAGCGAAATAGTTAGTGAGATATGAAGTCATTTTGACAGACGCTTTATCAAGGGCTATCGTCCCCTTAGAATGATTACTTCATGCCTCAATTGGTAATCCACTAATTTTTTTGCCATAAGGTAATGCAAAATACTTTTCTGAAAACTTCATTCTTACTCAGTTTTTACTTATAATCGTATCTGTTTCTCTAGAAATTTTATTTTAATTTCTGTCTATTTCCCTAAGCTTTCCATTTTAATTTCTTTCTAAATGTTACAGCTTTTCAAAAGGAAAGCAGTTTTTTTCAAGATTTCAATACAATATATAGTTTACTTTTATTTTAATGTATTTGGAAATGACACGCGTTAACAGAAATGTATGTTATTTTGTTACGAATGGTCAGATGTGTCGAGTGTGTCATACAAAATAATTTTCCAAATGGTTTGAATTTGAATGCCAAATATGTCAAAGACACCAAAATTAATTAATGGTACTGCAGATAATTAGGTCATTTTAATTTCAACAAGCTAACATTTAAAATTTCCTTTTCTATGTAGCATAGCTTTATATATAATTGCATAAATTCTTTTAAACCTCTTTTAATTCATTTCGTTCTTCTGGAAACTTTATTGTACAATAATGTATTTCTGGCCAACATAAATATATTGACTAGAAATATTTAAATAAACGAGAAATTAATAATTTTAAAATTTCTAAACTGAGCTAGTATCAACAATAAGAGTAAATATAAATATTTATTAATTTGTAACATTTTTATTTATGTAATTTTTAGTTAGTGCTTTGAAAAATATGCTTTTATATGAAGCCCTATTGTCTGTGGTATTTCTGTGGTGAAATCTTTAATTCCTCTTTTGTCAGTTTGCTTTTTTCTAAAATCATGTTTGTAAGTAACAAAATATTAAACATATTTCAAATAAAATAAACTGTAAACTTCCGCTTGTTAAATTAATAAATTTAGAGATCAAATTGTAAACATTTTAAATGGAAAAAAAAAATTAAAATTTGAGAAAGTGGAAACTTGCAGAAAATTTTGAGAAATTTTTTTCCAAAACTATTTTAGATACCAAAGTCGAATTCCTGGCCTTATTAAATTCGTTATGAGAATTTTTCTAAATCAGTGAGAAAATATTGAAATTTGAATAAAATCAAACATAAAATAAAAATATTTAAATAGTTCTGTATTTAAAAAAAAATATTTTTCAGAATCCTGGAAATGAAAAATATTTTACAAAGAAACGTTTCTGTACATTATTAAAACAAAGCGATAAAAATGTTTAATTTGTCTAAATTTTAGAAATTTCGAACTTACAGCTCGTGCTATAATAACTGGTCTGAAACGAGGTTGCCCCTCAGATATTGTTGTTTATGAAGCCGATTTGAAACCTCTCCATGCTAACATGCTAACCTTATCAAATATTATAACAAACTCTCCAGTTATGACATTCAAACCAACACCTCAAAACACCTACGTAATTGGACTAACCACCAGAGACTCAAAAAAAAAAAAATAGTTCCTTTAGTCAAGTCTTGTCTCAGAATATAATTCCTAAAACTGTAGAACAACATTCTCTTCATTCATGCTTGAATCGAACTGAAGAACTTACCAGGATTCACTTTCATACCAACCTTCCTGTTCCCATTAATAAAAAGGAAAATGTGTCGGAACACATTAGACAATTGACCTTGGAAGTCATTAATAAAATCCCTAAATGTGACATTAAATTCTATACTGATGGCAGCAAAATCGACAATTTTGCAGATAATGGCATCTATATCGTAACTCATCAGACAAGTTTTTCTCTATGCCAATGAAATCCAGACTTGTTCTGTTTTTAGAAGAGAACTACTAGGGATCGATGAAGGACTTAAAGACCTCTACGTGAAAATAATTATAAGAACCTTTGGACTCTTACTAATAGCAGCAGCTCAATGGAACATCTTAACAATTGGACCTATGATGAAGATAAAACAAGTTTGTCTATTCTTAAGAAGTTGAAGCTGATTAAACTCCAACATGACATTCATTTCCAGTGGATCCCATCTCAAGTGGATCTACTTGGTAACGAAATAGCAGACAGGCTTGCAAAGAAAAGAAGCAGCCTAACAACTTCATCTACTGCTGAGCTCATATATTTAGAACTCTTCTCTCAGACGAAATCCCTAAATAAGAAGAATTGGATGGTACCCCCTACTCATGATTGGTATAGGACCAATAAGCCGGGCCAGTCCTTAATTATTCCTTGTGATAGAAAAACCAACACTTGTCTGTCGCGCCTTGCCAGTGGCCAACTTAAATGTCTTTTCTTTTTTCAGAGTGAAAAATCTTATCCTCTTTGCCCGAAACGCCGCCAACATCAGGCCTCTACCGAACATATTCTAGACTGTTTAGGACTTCCTTGGGGATAAATTTCTTCTTCTCCCTTCTTCGTTTTTCACTTTATTCTTATCAATGATTATTGGATTTGGCCAGACCATAGACCATGGAGATTAGCAACAACAAATTTTATAAAAAATATTTTTGATAAAATCCTTTTATTTAACCTGATTTTGGGGTTTTTATACTATTTTACGCATATTTTGTATATAACACAAACAAACGCTAATTAATTTTCATTATACCTCTTACTGAACTAGGGTAAGGTAGAAATTGTATTATATTTGTTATATTGAATCGGAATCTATCTTCAACTGTCGTTCATTATAAGAACTCCTTTTACTTTATTCGATTTCTCCTGCCCTAAAGTGCATGGCAGTCAAACTAGACGTTTTTATGACTATTACTTTCTTACATTTCAGTTTTTTGAATAAAGCACTTTAAAGAGCCAGCAATTTTATAAAACCGCAATTCTAATGAGAAAAAAAATTAAAGCAGTATTATAAAATAAGATTTACAATGGTCTCTAATATAATGGTTGATGATGAGTTTCTTAAAATAAAATTATGTATGCGGTCGATTATTTTTTTACATGTTTAATATGATGTAATTTAGCTTAGATACTTGGCTATATAAAACAAGCAATATTTTCAGTTTCCAAATACTATATCAGAAGAAATATCAAGAAGTCACGTAAGATTTTCTTATTTGTAAGCTTTCTACTTTAATTTTTATTAATATCTTTTTTTGTTCACAAATTTTTTGTTTGTTTATATTAAATATAAAATGAAAAGTTTTACGAATCCCTTTAAAATTTAAATTATACTATTTGCTTTCTTAAAAGCTATTTTCACCAGTGAATATTTTAATTAATACATTCAAGCAATTTAATGAAAATAACTATACTAAAAAAGTAAAAAAAGTTTTAAAAAAATTGGCTTTTAAAACTATGGATTAATCAAATATATCTAAATAAGAAAAAAATCATTCCAGTAACACATTAGTTTCAAGAATACAAAATAATTCATTCCTGAAAATTGAAAATTTGCATAATGCATCTTAAAATGCAAATAAATTTAAAATAAATATATTTTGAACAGAACCATTTACTATAGTTTGAATGAAAACTACTTGATCTTTAATTTTGCATTGCCATGCACTTTTAAAATTATTAGATCGATAAGTACTTAAATTTCATAATCAAATAATATTTTCACCAAAATTGATACTATTCCATGATAATAAGAAACATGCCCAAGAAAATTTAATTTTTATATTTATTTAGAGTTTGATAAATGCAGATTTTTTACTTATTGGCATGTAATGTAACATTGCTTGGGATTTGAAAATTTTACCAAAATAATGGTCACTGGTTATCATAATGAAGAAGCTTTAACACATTATGCTTTAAAATCTTGAAGACTTTTATATATAAAAGAAGAATTTTCAAATAATGAATATTAATAGATGTTTTGATTTTATTTTACGAATACATAAACTTCAGTTACAGGAATTCTGCATTTTTAATACAAATATAATTCAAAGTTTTTAAAATTGGAAAAGGACTAGTTAATTTTGATGAAATAAACCAGAAAGGAAAAGTCCTTGTCAGTATATTTGATAATTGTATATGTTCATATCTGTATATGTTCTAATTTTATTATTTAATTTCATTCAACTATAAAAAACTTAATTTTTAGTTTGGAATTTTTGGACATAATTAATTATTTTTCTTTAAAAAATATAACTCTTCAGTCAGTTATTTTTTCTCTTTTTAATTCACTTATAATTTATTTTATCGTTTTCAAATATTTATAAATTTTCTTTTTAGAACATTTCATAATTTATTATATCTTTCTAAAACATTCACAATTTACAAGAAATCCCTATACTGTTTATACTAATAAAAATCATGTATCTATAAAAATAACTCATGGAATAATTCTCGATAAACTTTATTTAAACAACGACAAAAGATATTACGCGTTATTGAAAAGTATTAACTAAACAGATTAATTTATTTGAAAAGGTGACACAGCTCATTTTCTTTGGTACATATTACAGTCTTATTACAGCACTTAATTGTGTTTAATGCAAATAAAGCATTTGTCCTTTTTCCTTTATTATTTCCTGAGGAAAGAACTTTTAAAGTTCTGAAAGATGATAATTTTTTATATTACATAAAGTAGTTTATAATTGTACTTAATAGCTGTAGATCATAATTCTATTTTTTGCAATAAAATTCGTGTACTCAATATAAAAACGGTGCAAATGTTATCCCTTTCAACTATTCCTTAAAAGCTGAATGTCATGAACTATTGGAAGAGTTCCATAATATTTAAATATAGTTATTAAAAGCAACAAAATGGGAAAATTTTCATATTTCTTGGAACAAACAGTAGTTTCTAAGCAACTGTATATGTGAAACTACGTTATTTTCTCCAGTAATTAAAAACCAAAGAAAAGTGATCTCCGCCAGCTTTTCATTATTATGTGAGATTTAAGTGTCTTTTTGGATTTCATATATTTTCTTTCATGAAGTATTAAGCAGAAAAATAAAGCAAATATTGGAAGGAGTGAATATATAATCGTAAAAATTGTATAATACATTTAATTTAAAGCATGGAAAAATAAAACAATTTGATTAATTATTTCGTACATCATTTATTTCTAGTATTATTAAATTAAAAAAAATATCATAATAATATCATAT